>JARSSU010011687.1:0-20999 GCA_029619165.1 Eurosta solidaginis
CTCTGTGTACACTGTATCGCCTCGTCCGCCATTTGAGCACCCTTGCGCCAACCGTCCACCTCTATTGTGGCCTTAAGATCTCCCTCGAAGCGCAGATAGGGAATCAAGTAGTCTGTTCGTCCTGTGATTGATGACGCTATACTACTATGGCCGTATGGTCGGCGCTCAAGCTACTCCGAGGCACTGAGCCTGGTTGCGGTCGGTTGTTAACGATATGTTCTTTGCTACAGACGAAGTGTGCAGAATGGCATACAGTGCAGCCTTACCCGCTCTAATTTTTTGAGGTAGGTTCTTTTTGTGTGTTTCCACCAAACACGAACTCCATAGTATAGGAGAGGGTGAAAACAATCTCTGTAATGCCCAGTGAGAAAAATAAAAAATGCCCAGTGAGAAAGAGATGCGATAAACCCCACGTACACCCCAGCATTATCTTACATTCAAAAAGTGCACGTCGAAGCCTTCTTCACCTCTCCTCCACGTTGAGCTTCCACCACGGAAGGTTTTTCCTGTGAGTTCACCTTACTTAGGCTAGTCCAATTTAGGACCTTATACCTCTTAGTAAACAAGACCATATCCGTCTTCTCCGCTTTGGCTGTCAACCCGATATTAGATCCCCACGTATGAATATCCTAAGCACGGAATCCATCAAAGAGCTAATCGTTGGAAGACATTTTCCACTTATGACAATTGCAACATCATCTGCGTAAGCCGGGTCCCTCATCAAATCGCCCTGTGCAGTTGGTTGAGGACCAGCGTCCAGAGCAGAGGTGATAGCGCCCAATCCTACGGCGTGCCCCTGTCCACTGATTTCGTTACCTCATACAATCTCCATTGTGAGGCAATCTTCCTGCAATTAACATGCAGCCGATCCATTTGGTTAAGTCTGATGTACTTTAATGTAACCATCCATGATTGCGCATTTAGAAACATTGCTGAAAGTGAAAGCTAAATGATATTATTTGTGCTTGAAATTTAGAAAGAGTAGAAAGTTTAGCTGTAAAAAACTAGGACAAAATCCAGGCGAAACTTTAAATAACGGCAAGTTACGGATGTGGTACTAAAGTAGCTACTAGCTGATCCCGAAAACAATCCTAACTCAGATTCATCCCGATTACTGTCAAGAAATGGTCTCAAAATAAATTAAAAAATATGCCAAATATTCCGAAAATGGTACCGAAATGACCGCAAAATACTCCTTACGCTATCCATAAATATCCAAAGTAGTGCCGTATCTTACCCAAAACACCGAAAAGCGCGAAAATTGTCCCGAAAATTATCCAGAAAGAACAACGAAATTATTCCCAGTTGATCCCAAATATCTTGAAGATAATCCTGAATTATTTTCGAAACAAATCAAAACTGATTTCGAAAAAATCAAGAAACGGTCCTGAAATGATTCCAAATAGCTCCAAAATAAAAAATTGTCCTGAAGTTAATCTCAAAATGCTTCTGAAATTGTCTAAAATTTTTCTGAAAAATACTCAAGAAATGTACCTGAATCATCACAAAGATCCTGAAGTTATTACTAAATGATTTCAAAAGCAACTCCGAAATGGTTTCGAAATAAACCAAAAACTATCCCACAATTGTCACGAAAAAAATTCTAAAAAATCACTGAATGATTTCGAAAACATATTCGGATAGTACCCATAAATAAATCCAAAATTATTTAAAATGGTACTAAACGGAAAAATTTGCAAGAGATTCCGAAATGATGAGAAATAGCCCAAAAAGTATCTTAAGTTCCTGACCTGAAAATCTCTGGAAAATAAAATATAAATATATATATGCAAATATATTATATATATATATAAATGGTTCCGAAGCAGTTTTGAAAACCACTCCAAAACACTTATGAAATTTCGATCCTGTATTGATCCCGAAATGATCAAGAATACAAAGTGAAAATATCGCGAAAATTAATTCCAAGTAGTTGTACCCAAAAACCACCGTGGTGTGATGGGAGCATGCTCCGCCTACCACACCGAAGATCAAAATTTTAGAAATTTTAGTGCTTTGCAAGTACTCCGAGTGTATTTCTGCGATTAAAAGCACTCAGTGAAAACTCATCTGCCTTGCAGATGCCGTTCGGAGTCGGCACAAAACATGTAGGTCCCATCCCGACAATTTGTAGAAAAAATTAATAAACGAGCACAACGCAAATTGGAAGAGAACCGCGGCCTAAAATTCCTTCAGAGGTTATCGCGCTTTTCATTTCAACATTCGTGAAATAGTTGCAGAGAAGTATCCCGAAGACTATTTCAAATATAATTATGCCAATACGATGCTGATTTCATTACGAGAAAAAATCGGAATTTTTCGCGAAGTAATGACAAAACTTTCCCGAAATAGTTAAGAAGTGGTCCAAAAATTATAAAAAAATCCGAAGTGAACCCAAATTATTTCGAGCCATGCTCCAAATGATTGCAAGCTAATCTCCAAAAAATACCGAAGACCATCCCGAAATTTCGCTGAAATAGCTTAGCTAATAACTTAAAATTGCCCCTAAACAGTCAAGATATAACCTGCAAAAGATTCCAAAAATCAGTCTGAATTTTTCAAGTGTTTGTATAACTGTCAGACAGAATCCACAAACTAAATAGTGAAATTACAACGTGGATTTGTGAACGAAACTCCGAAGCAGTCTAAATTTATTCTAATGATATATTTCAACTTCCAGAAATCTGTGAACCAAGATGATCCCGAAAACAGTTCTGAAATGGTCACAAGTTAACTCCGAAATAAATCAAAAAAGTCCCAAACTGTGCAAGGTGCTCGAACTGATTTCTATCTAACATGAGCACAGAAAAATATCTACAAAAATTCTGCATTAAAGTGTGATTTCCTTCCTTAATGCAACATTCCACATCATCTTTAGTCATATAATTTCGTAATGTTGCCTTAAAACCGCACTATTTGCCCACAGATATGGCATGTACATAAATAGATTAATATGCAAGCACGTGTGATTTCATGAAAAGACAGAATAACACACGTATGAGTTATGTTCTGTGAAAACGTCACACGAAATGCATCGTTAATGGAGAAGAATTATTTTCTTCTTATCACGCAAACTCGTAGTTATGTAAGGATGATACCGCAGCTACCACTGCAATAAATGCACAAAGCTCATGTGCAAAGTTCAGAGAGGTCGAGGTACTCTTTCACGCGTCCACTTTTATTTGATTGTCTTATCAACGCCCTAGATTTATGAGGAGTTTGAGTGACTAGTACCAAGGACCTACCTAATTATTTTCTAGCTTTTAGTATTATTATTACTTCATGTAAGTATTGTTTTCAAATAAAACCGTTTAACTAAACATTTTTTTTAATATTTTATTTTAAAGTTTTTAGTCTTTATTTAATTGCCTATTATTTCTCATTCCATTTAGTTCATTTAGTGACGCATTATTACAAGGATTCTTTCCTGACAATTTGCTACAAACTAGGTCCTCAATACATAATCCTTTCAACGACTTCTCGACTCTGCTCCACGTATGCTTGTCCCTCCTTTGGTCCGATATTGCAACGTGAGAAATATAGAAGATAGACTCACCATTAAGTATACCGAGTTGATCAGGGCGACGAACTGAGTTGATATAGCCTTGTTCGTCTGTCCGTCCGTTCGTCTGTCTGTTGAACGCAAACTAGTCCCTCAAAAGTTGAGATATATCAATGAAATTTGGCACAAGGATGTATTTTTGTATATATTAGATATTTGTCGTTTGCGGTTGGATCGGACCACTATAACATATATCTCCCATTCAACCGATCGTTCAGATAAGACGATTTGGTCATTCCTGCCGGAATTTAGAAAATATAAACGTGAAACTCAGTGATATATATTTTAATATATCATAGAAAATTTTCTGAAAAAATCACTTTGATCCGGGGCTATATATAGTATATATCCCATACAACCGATCGTTCAGATAGAAAGATTTTGGCAATTTCTTCCTTAATTTCCAATATAAAAACGTTAAACTTGGTGATATTTATTATAATATATCATAGAAGATTTCATAAAAAAATCATTCGATCGGAGCTATATATAATATATATCCCATACAATCGATGGTTCAAATAAGGGGGGTTTTTGCCACATTTTTATATTTATCTTAAAATCGTTTAGGTATGTACATCTGTCACTATATATTTCTTATCTTAAACAGTGCATTATTTGGAGATTACGAATGGGATAAGATTATTGTTCAGCCCAATTCATAAAAGGTATGAAGTCCCGTCCTTACTTGTTTTTAGTTATTTATTTGATACTCGTATTGAAATATTGAGCTAAAAGTCACCGCTCGCGGCTGAGCGTGTTTAGCGCCTTTTCTTCGATACCCAGATTGTGCACCATTGGATTTTCATTTGTTTGAAATATCGACATTTTCTGGCCCTTCCTATACATTTTATTTTTAGAATTTTATGCATTTCGAAAAGCATTATAAAATACAATTTTGGGATATCAGGATCAGATTTGTAACAAATTCCTATTTGATATGATCCTGAAAATGATCGTATAAGAGTTCCAAATATACACCAAAATTAAAGCGCACACAATCGCGTAATAACTCGAAGATACAAGCGTAATTATCCGTAGAAACCAAGATATTTCAGACGTTTTAAAAAAGTGAGGCCAAATACTCCATGAAACACTTTTACGAAAATGTTCTCTAAACGATGTTGAAAAGGTTACGAAAGCGACCCCGAAACGATCCGCAATGATTCAGCAAATATTCTATAGCATTCCTTTCAGTATGGTTGTTGTACAGCCTCGTAATGACTGCGAAAACATTCCCCAAACGGTCCGAAAAAAGTCGCAAAGTTATCTCGAAAACTATTTCGAATCTATACTGATATACTCTCGAAACAGTCACGGGAGGATCTCTTTAGAAACCGTACGAATTGTCTTAATAAAATCTTTAAAATCTCCGAAACGGTCACGAAAACAATCCAGAAATGATCTAAAACACTGCTAAAGTAATCTAGGGATAGTCCACAAATGTTTTCGAGCATAGTCCCAAAGTGGCCCCAACGTTTTGAATATATTTCGAAATAGTCCGAAAATACCCTGAAATGGCCCCGACATGATTCCAAAAACAATAAAAAAACATATTGAAATTATCTTAAAATGATCGCTAGTAGTTGTGAATCCTGAACTAACGCGAGAACTGACTACGTTTCCATATTATTACACCAAAATCTAAATGAACTAAGAGGTATATAGCGCCTTGTATTTATTATATTTTATGCTCGGAGGGATGAATGATAATTATAGTTGAGAAATTTATAGCTGAAAACTAACTAGTAAATTCTGGAAAGAGAAGCACCTAGAAATATGTCGGCGAGGAAACGGATAGTATAAAAGTGGCAACAGTTGAGGCACGACAAATCAGTTTGATTTAAGCAAGCTATCAGTTGCGAAGTATAAGTGTACTTTCAAGTAGTCTAATAAAGGCCATTTTGCATAATTGAATAGTGGAGTTATTTGTTCAACAGTTAGTGACTCGAACGTTAGTAGAGGTTGCATATTAAGAGGAATTGCACTAAATATCTTTACAGTATATTAAAAAACTGTCAGCGTGGGCAAGAATGGAGATATAAAAGTTCGCCCAAAACTTGGGCATACTTCAGATCGGATTTCAAATAGTTAAAAACCCAGTAACAGTATGATAATGAAGAACAAATAAATCGATGCGGTGCAGGGGGGGCTTCCATATATTTACAACACTCGTGTGTATGAATCTATAAACGTGCTTTCATATTAATGGAGCAGCAGATAGTTTTCTTTAAAAATAGGTTGTCCTGACGAATTTATCATCAAATATTTCCAGAATCAAATTTCATAAAGACAATTCCATACAGAAAGAGTTGAACAAACCAGAAGGTCAGTATGCGTTATATCAAATCCTTAACGAGATGGTCGAGTTTAATACCGTAACGGTGTTTTTTTTCCGGAATTGACAAATAAATTTCGGCAATGGGACCAAACCATCGATAAAACTGCTCAAACCTTAAGGGAAGTCGCTAACGCTATAAGTAGAAAAGGTGAGAGATGAAAAATCATATGATAAGGCCAGTATTATAATTTATTTAAAGCGGAGTATTTTTCAAAGTTTGCACGGCATTTTTGACTGCATCAAGTAAACACTTAAGACACTAATTATAGGACTTGTTGATCAAACATTCACAAACAAATGCTGCCATTAAACTTTCCATTCCCATTTCAATTTGTTGATGCAAGTACTCAAACCCAGCTAACATTACGATGCGTAAACGAACTAATCGAATATATTCTAAGCTCGTCTATTCATGAAAGATCCAATTATGAGTTAAATACGAAACAATTACAAACAGCAAAAGCGGTGAGTGCTCGACAAAAACACAAAACAATGCGCGGCGTAGCCAGTGGAAGAGTACAACATAAAATTATTAATAACAAAGTAGACTGGGTTTAAAGTGCAATACACAGTCCGCAAAACTGCATAAGAAAATCAATATTGATTTAAACTCACAACTGAAATGGAACGAAAATGAGGACAACATGTTTGCACCCAAAAATGAAATACAATCACAAATGGAATTGGAAATGTGAAATATTGCAATTCGTGAATGAAAACAGAAGCAAAGAAATACAAAATGTCAGAAGAAAAATAAATAATCAAGAACGAGCCTTTCTTGTGACGATTTTGCAAAAGCAGTTTGGTGTTGGAAGCTTGGAAGCAAACTAACTAAATTTTTACGACGTTATTTCTCTCACAAAATTAAGAGCCCGAAGCATATATGTATATGAATCAACTTAAGCAGACATAGATACATTTGTACCTAGACATGTTATTTATTAGTGAGCACATGAGAATGAAATACAATGGTCGCCATTAGCCACAGATTATCGTATAGAATGTTTGATAAATAAAAAATCAAAAAAATCTAAAGCAAAATATCAATACTTGAAAATACAGAGGCACAGAAGCACAGACGCATTACGACACAAGTAAATATCTATGAGCCTACACATATTCACCCGTTCGTACATGCAAACACAAACTTAAAAGTTGCTCATACGACATGATGTGTCCGTTTGCTAATGGAGCACTCGAGCGTGGTCGTCCCATCGGCTATGTATTGACAACACTCCGAGTGTGTTGCTGCCATGAAAGCTCTCAGTGAAAACTCCTGCTGTTTTGCAGCTGCCGTCGCTGTCAGCACAAATATGAGGACCTGTCCCGGCATTTTAGAAAAATTAAAATGAGCACGAAGCAAATTGCAAGAGAAGCTCGACCTAAATCTTCTTTGAGGTGAATCGCAACAAATATATATATTTTTCATATGTTAAAATATAACAACCGCTGAATGTGCAGAGGAAAAATACGATCGGTGCTGTCCTGACCCCATATTCCACAGTTCTACAAAATTTTTGATTTCTGTCATAAAGTGGGCGAGGCTATAATTTGAAAAACGCAATTTATATAAAATTTTGTCAACGAGTAAATTATTCTTTGTTTCGATTATTCAAGAAAAGCCCTCATTGAATTTGCTACTAAAACTTTGTACACAAATCTCAAAAGCGTTTCGAACAAAACGATAATTCGAGTTAAGTCACGAAATGTTGATCTTTTATTAAAGTCTCTGAATAAGTATGTAGTTTGTAGCCCAAACAAGCATTAGTCTAACAAAATATAAGTTATAGATCTCTCAAATCCGCAATGATTTTAGCATTTTTTCCACAGCTCTTTGAGATTTTGTCCATACAAAGTTATGCACACATTGATTCTTTTCATATTTCGTCTTTTCGAAATTCGATGTCGAAAAGATGGGCTCATGGCCTATACTGTTTGGAAAATGTCTGCTTTGTCGGTAGTTAGTGATGAAAACTAAAAAAAATGTGTACGATTCCATTCTACACAAGTGCTGTCAGTCATAACAAGAGCTGTGGTTTCTCTTCAAAGGGTTTAAAACTATTGTCTTTTCGAGATCCGTAAGAGCCCTTCAGCATGTTGCCGACCTTAGGGGGTCAGTTGGGAATCTATCGAAATAATTTCGTACTTGTTCAAAATCTTTCGGATGACTTTGCAATCATCTGTATGAAACTCGAATATTTCTTAAGCATGTGGGATATTGCGGGCGATAACTGCTGCCAATTGGTAGCACTAACGAGTCAAGTCTACCTTCACCTGCTCTATAAACTCAAAGGAGTTCTCTCGCCTCCTCTTCCTCGAACTGTGGCGCCGACTGATATACTTCTGGCCGGAGCGTCTTCGTTCATTCGCATTATATCACCTAGCCAGCGAAGCCTTGTGTTTATTCGCTGCGCTATTGTCATATCTGCGTAAAGCTTATACAGCTCATCATTATACCTTCTACGGTATCTCACCGTCGGCATCAAGGCAGGACCATAACATCTCCGGGAGAACTCTAATCTCGAACACTCCAAGAGCCATCTCATCTTCTCTTGACACGTTCAATGATTCCGACCAGGACAGGTATAATGAGCGATTTGTAGAGTGTGGTTTTGTTCATCGGAAGAGGAATACACTTTTCAATTGCCGGCATTGTTCAATAAGCTGACATGTTTTTGCTATAATGCAAGTACTTACATCTTGTACTCTTTACCGAAAGCCCCACTTTTTTGCTTCTTTATCTAACCAGATGAGGGCATAACTCACAACGCTTGTGTTCGGCCAATAATTAGCATACTGCAGTAATTGTACGTTCTCTTATGTAATAGGTTGTACAATCACGTTTATTTTCCATCTAGAAATCGGTGTATACTTAATCTTCTGACACATAACGAGTTGTACCTGGTCTGGGGTCTCTATGATGTCACAAAAAATATACATTTCCATACCAATCCGACATAGGTTCATTACATATAGGAAAAAAGTTGCTCATACGCCATGGTGTACAATTTCTATACGTACCACCGGAGCGCCTTCTGTATAGTTTAAGCTTGCAAAAAATACTACTACACCGCCATGCACATTAAAGCTTTGCAGGGCTTCGTAAGTAAATACTTGAACTCGATGTTTATACCCTCACTCAAACATGCCAACAGGCCACAGAGCAAATTGCACAAAAATATCTTACCAGTTTCCACTTTTATATCTACACTCATTTCGTCGCCATGTTTTATATCACTCTACATCATCTCATCGACAATCGGCAATAACAACATATCAGCTGAGATTTTCCGTACACTGATTTAATGTTTATTTATTAGTCTAAGTGGAGCAGCACAATGAAAACTACGAGCATAAATCAGAAACGCTCACTTCCAGACTTAAAAGCAATATTGTACGTTTTTATGACATTTTTAGACTCATGACGACTGCACAAATGCCAGATTCTTGTCTTTGCACTATCAGATTTACTTTCAACTTTGACTGTTATTTAGCTTTTGTTGCGACAAGATTTTTCTTAGTGATTGTATGATAGGGCAAATCAAATATTTACTATGTCATGTAGTTACTATTTAGCGATAGAGAAATCAATGACGTCTTGCTCGATTGATGGCACGCGCCATCGAGAAAGCGACAATGAATAATGAAATTGACTCAAAAAAATACAATATATATAACTTATCAAAAATGCTGTTCGTGTTGTTTGTAGGATAAAATATGCAAAATTATATTTATGTTATGCAACCAATACTTCAGCCGGATAGCTCTGCCACCGTAAAGTAAGTTCAAATAATACATTTACTATCATTGCTTTCCTTAGTTTATGTCCAATTTTTAACATTCGGGTTGAAAGTTATACAGGTATACATGCGGCATACTGCGTAAGCTAGTGATGGGAATGGCTTTGCCTAAGAATAGCAAATCTAAACTTAAACATAGATAAGTTTTCTAATCAATAATTTATCAGCAACCAAAACACCTTTAAGCGAACATCTGCTTGAGTTCCGTTAACAATATGATGCAGCATCCTTGAGACACCGCTGCCTACACAACAATTGATCCAGCGATTAAACAGAATCGGCTAAACATCTTCCAGTGTTTGCCGGCCGTGAACCCCGTTATCTGCCCTGTAAAATATTACATTGCAAAAGAAGAAAGCGCCCCCGACTACCAATGGAGCACGAGATCACCATAGCCCAAACTATTGTTCTAGATACTCTACAAGTATGACCAGATACTTATTTGTCCAGTATCAACCCCGACATAGTAATATGTACGTTATGTCTCTGCATGCGCAGAGTCCACCATATGATACTAAACTAATAATTTGCAGTTAATTGGTACGAACTTACGACCTCTTAAGTCCTCTCGTTCCTCGCTGATCAACGTGTGAAATTGCCAAGTTTACCCCGCCCACTTACTGCTTGCACGAGCTAGCCGCGAAACCTTTTGTAGTAGTCGCAACAGTTAGCGCGTATTTTTAACACTAGACACGACAGACACAACAACTGACAACAGGGGAACACAAACATATAAATCATTATGGCACGCCTTATACACTTGCCGATACGACAGTTTTATAGCCGTTTGTACGGCAACTGACATGTCGGCGGGTAGCAAGCATTCCACTCGGTCGGTTTTTTTAAAGCTGTCTTATATTTGTTTACATTGTTTGTTATTTATGACATCAGTCTGCGTATAGTGTCAGTCGTGTATATATGAGTAAGTACTTTGAAAAATCGTGTCGGGTTTTAGTGTTTCGCGTCAATTTGAAACGGAACAATGAATGAGACATATAAAAAAAATAGAAAATATAATAACAGGGGTAAATCATGCCCTAACACAACAACAACATAAAAATGATACTTTCATACGCTATCGCCAACTTTTCAAAAATCACGTCTGATTTTAACCCAAGAGTAACAAAATTGGCTAACGTCCGATAACACATCCGATAACTTGTTAGCGTGGTGATTAATTAATTATAAATTTTCGGACCGATTAGTTGTAGGTAATGGATGATAGAGCATGATACGTTTGTTCATGCCACGCCATAGATAGCCAAGTGAACCACAACCATCGTAAAATTAAAACCATTTACACCTCGATAAAACGCATAATAATCGATTTACACGCCATTGGGTTCGTTAGGCTTTGGTGGTATGACTTTCATAGGGGATGAGTTTGTTAATGCGTGGCGACTGTGCAGATAAACGTCTCCCTCCAAGATGCAATAAAATCTATACATAATAACGGTTCTTATAGATTTTGTAAAAAAAAAAATTGCCCAATAATGTATCGTGCTTTATCATCATTTCCTAACTCATTCTTGTATATATTAATTCATTTAGTTTGCTCATTACTATACATAGCGTTAATAAGAATCACATGTAAATAAATGTTTGCCGTTTTTACACTTAACTCTATAATTATCTTACATACTTCAATAAATTATCAAATAAACTGAAATGAAATGTGCACTGTATGACGGAAGCGCGGAAAGTACATATCACTTCATGACTATTGTAATACGGAGCAATGCGCTGCCTAACTCCTACGAGCCACATAAAGTATAGTATATACTATTTAGCAAATTCAAAACAACAATGGCTTAGGCCAATGAGAAAATAATGCAAACAAAAGCACGCGACCCACCACACCCTAAAATGCAAATATATTCAAGTGTAATATGAGAAAAATTGTCTTAGCAAGTGCGAATTGACTTTGACAGCCCCCCACAGCAGCAGCAAAGCATAAACATCTCCCTACAGGTGCCAAGCCATAGCCGAAAACAAGAAACAATTTAAAAAAGACATCATTTGCAATTTTTGCGATCAAAATCTTATATTTTTTATACAGACTTACGCACACACATAGCACAGTCGAAGAGCAGCAAGCATCAACAAAATTGTTGAGTGCACAAGAAAATTATTTTCACACAGGAAAAATACGAGACTGCATGGATGTGCCATCGTAGTGTTATTATTAATATCAGACCAGCAAAACAGGGTGAATTTTGTAAAAGCATATGAAGACTAACTTCGAGCAGGTAAGGGGTGGCAGCGATCAGCAGAAAGGTCACTACACGTATTTGCTGTGAATGTGATAGTGTGTTGAGAGTATGACATTTTTGCCAAACAATAGCGGATATGTCAAGTCCAACACAAGCAGTACGCCTCGTATGGCATGCACTCCCAAAATATGTATTCGAGTAGTGCTAGCGAGGCTACGATAAGTTGCTCACGCGAGAGTAATATTTACGCATATTCCACAGTTGGCTGATTTCTCTGCATTATATACTTAGTTGTCATAGGCTGCATTTTTAGCATATACTGATAATCATAACTTTTGATATGTAGACATACTGTGATCGCTGTGCGAGTTGAGAATCCAGAATTCCTAGCGTTAAGATAAATATAAACGCTTTCCTAGCGTAGTTTTAGGAAATGAGTATGTTGAATGAGCAGAAAGCAAAATATTAAGCGTAATTCGTAGCTCAACTTACTGTATCTCAATGCTAAAAACGTGGCGAATACTATGAGCAGACCGAACATCAGACTGAAAATTAGACGGGTGTATAAGACATTTTCAATTGACAACGAAATTGAACAATTTGTTATGACGTTAGTTATCGGTGTTACCAGTCGTGTTATGGACGTTTGCATACCTCCTTCTTATCTCCGCAAGCATTAACGGAAGTTAAGGATATTATCGTCATGTAGTTACGATGATGGCTATAAACGGAGTATAGATTGTGATGAAAGTGTTAAGTAAATATGCCTATCGATCAAGTTAGGAATCAATGAGTAAAGATTTTTTATCTATCGACGAGTTATCGGCTGCACTCCGAAAATTATATCCAATTACATATCGAAAATATAATTCTTACACAGTAACAAAATTTTAAATTTGTGGGAACAACATCGAATTGTTGCTCCTAAAAAGTTATCGTTATCGATTTTTGATTAAACTTATCAGATTCTCTTATATATATAGTTACGAGTTTGTTTCGCGTGTTATCGAGTTGCTATCGGCGAATAATCGAGTTGATTATGCGAATACCGGCATACCGCATAAATATGTCAATATTAAAATCTGCATGCACACTTAACAGCCCTCTTAATAACTAAACTAACAGAAACCAATAACATGTCGATGACTCGACGATAACAAGTCGGAACACACAAAAAAACGAATAATAGCATGATAGTATAATTCTGCCATCGATAACAAGCCGAAACAAAACAATAACTCGAATCCTATCTTCGCAAAAATAACGAAATTATATTGTTTTAGTCAAGCTAACTCTGTTTTGATTAACTTCCTCAGCATGGCGACCTATAGTAAACTTAATAATAAGTAATGGGATTATTAGTATGAATACATACTACTTATCTATAGGTGCCAGCGCTTGTAGATGCGGATTATATCCGAATCTCAACCCCCTCAATTCCAATTAAATACTAATACGAGTATGGACTATTATTCATCAGCTTTGGAAATATGAAGCCGATAAATCGTGTATGAGGCCCGGACATTCTCTAACACTCAGCCCAACTGCAAGCGATTCCACCGAATCGATAATCATAATTAGTTCTATGCTCATTCAAGGCATATACAGGTGGCCCCCTAAGTTGTATATATCGTTGCTCTACAATGAGATGATTCTCGTCTGGAGGCCCATCTCTAGAAGCGGATTATTTACTAACTAGAATTGACGCTTGTTCCGCATGCTGACACTAGAGCGTTGCCTTGTTGGTTTTTGTCCGCGTGAAGTGGCTTACACCCTCTTTCCTCTTCTACACAAAGACGGATGGTGTGTATTTTCGGACTAAAGCATAACGCCCATGAATACGGTAGCAGGAGTAGATGAAGTTCCTATTTGTAGCCAATTCAATTCTAAACGATGTTGATGTAATTATCGATTGTAGTGGAAATGAACGTATTTTTTTGAAAATTTCAATGACTTGGGAACTAGTCTGATGTTGAGCGAAAAAAAGATTAAGAAAAATTGATGTCGATCGAATCGAAGCAGAAACACTCGGACTGACAAATTTGTATGTTTCGTTTCCTTTACTTCATCGCTCGATCCTTTCATGTATGATGTTGATAAGTGAGAGTAATCATTGCTTGCGTTTATCGGTCTTTCTTTTATCTTTTATTTGTTTGTTCACTTTAAGATTTCATATATTTTGTGAATTACACGTGTGCTTCTCGTTTTTGGATGTGTTTTTTCTTTCTTTTTTCAATCATTCCGATTGTTTATTCGCATTAGTTACGTTATTATATTTTTTTCTTTTATTTATATTTTTTAATATGCGCTTACTAAGGGTATATATTCTTTCGTTTTAAATTTTTTTTTTTTAAATAAATAATAGGCATAGGAGAATTTAGTCGTGGATTTTAGGAAAATGTTTTTATTTAAGGGTTCTCCAACAAATGGTATCGTCACTATTTATTTTTTATATTTTCTATAGTTAAAACAGTCGCTTCAGCTGAAGGGATCGAACGATGAGATTTTGGTAGAAGTTTATTCTCATTCAAGAGTGCTTTAATTTTTTTGTTTTGTGCGAAGGCTGATGGGGACCCCAAACTATCACTCTATCTGCTGTTTCCGGTTTGAGCATTTCATGATGACCATATACGATAGTTATCGAATATTTGTTATGTTATATTTTTTTTCTGGATATATGTGACAACAGAAATTTTTTAGTTGTGTTGCAGACATGCCACTTGTAGTGTGGTGTTGTTTTTCTGATTTAGGTGACTTTTTTATTTTATGGACTTTCTTGGAGTGGGAGTCGCTCTTTTTTGTTAATTTTTGTAGTTTAACTTTGAAATATTAAATATATTATGTACTTTTTATTTAGAATAATGACGTACCAAACTTAACAGAGAAATTATCAAGATCGATTTTTAAATAATTAATTTGATTGTATGAGAATTAAATTGAAATTGTAAAGATAAATTAAATATAATGATATGACAGTAATTAAAAATTATTATTATCAATTGATAACAAAAAAATTGTATGAATTTGATTATAAATAAGTTAAGAATTTAGAACATTTAAATAAATATTCAATAAAAAATATACTATCTTCAATAATTTACAATTATTATGATTATACAATACTATTTTTATGGTAGAAAGTTTTTATTTATAGGTTTGGTGCGTGGTTTTGAATTCTACTTGACTGGTATAGTTTATCCGTCACGTGAGTTGTATTAGACATCTGATTATCGTTAATGGCGTTAGTGGGAATGAGAAGCTGATAATAATTTGAGATATCTGTCAGGAAGGATTTCAGAGCGGAAAGTCTTTAATTGATTTCAGATTTAGTTTGCTTTTTCTGTTGTGGAGGTTGTGCCTGCAAAAATCGAGATTTCACACTTGTTTAAGGAAGATGTATTATTACACTACATGCGGTAAGACTGATGATTTTCAGTCAAGTGCCTCCGTTTCGCGAGGTAAAGCATTATCCAAGCATGATTTGACCTTAAGTTGTATTTTCTTGATATTTCACGCTATGTTCTTTGGGTTTTTACTTCGTTTCTTTTTGAATGTAGGAAGAATGTAGGTATTGTTTTTTTTCTGCGATTTTGTGGCTTTATGTGCTAATTATTTAATGATTAGATGTTTGTTATGTTTGTTATTGTTATTTTGTAGCCATAGAGTTCGTATCATAACCATTTGTTGGAAGATATTATTTTTTTATAATCAAGATGTGTAAAGAAATTTTATCATTATAGTTATATATATTATTTCTTGTGTGTGCAATATTTTTATATTTTTTTTTTTATTTATTTTTAGAGTAGATATCATGAGTATGTTTATCATCCATTATGTTTTCTTTATCATTGTAGACCGTTTCCAAAAAAAATATATAAATTTACACCAACAAAAATATTAAGATTTCAATCTTCAACTCGGACTCACCCAAGAACTCGATGTAGAAAGCACGCTTTCGCTCCGTTCACGCCCTTTCCAGCCAAATCGAGTTACGGCATAAACGCTTACAGAGTCTCATAGTGATCACACGACATATCACAAAAGAACAAATTACATCACATCAGTGCGTGTGATTAGGCTAATCCCATATAATTTAGTTTTCACGTTTTTTCCATTTTGAGTTTTTATTAGTTTATATCTTTTAATCAATAAATCTCCTTTGATATATGGAAAAGTTTGGAGGAGTTAGGCGTTCTCCGGCTAGTCCTTTCAGCGGATACTAGTTAGAGCGGGGTACGTGGGTTTTGCTTTGGGGTCGGGGCCTGTGTATGAATCCGGTGTGTTGTTGTACTTTTATAAGCACTCAGTGATTACAGTTGTTGTTTCTAAGTTCTTTTGTCATTGGGTTGTGCTTTTTTTTTTTTTATTGGTTTTTTTTTGTTATTGCGGTTTGCGTTTTGTTATTTACGAGAACATGACAGAATGCAACATTATTCACCCGATACAAGGCAACATTATCAGGAGAGAAGAACAGAGAAGAGTATTAAAGAGAAAACGGAGTAGTACTGTGTATATGGCAACTATGGATACGATATTATATCATTAATTCAAATGGGAACTAGAATGTTGGGTCTTGTATAATATGCAAACTGGAATCAAGGTTTATGATTCCGGTCCGATATATTGAATGTCGTACAGCCCTTTCATGACCTTTTTTTACAGTCAAGCGCCCACTTAGTCTTATTAATTAAGAAAGAATTAGCAGCGGGTTAAAATGTAAACAAGGAATGAATGAGATCGTAGATTATTTTTTTTTAAGATAGGAGTACAGATATATAAAGAATGGAGCTGAATCTCAATGCTCGGTGTGTTAGTCTATAGGGATCACGATAGAATGTTATGTAATGTACTTAGATTTCTGTCTGTTTTCTCGGAAAGGGAGAGTGGTCGCTGGTCTAAGTTATTCCTTTGTTCTCTATATTTTTCTCTATAACTATTTCTCGTTTTGCAAAATATCGGACTCCTCCCCAATCTTAATTTCCATTATTCCCTTCCAAAAAGGTTCATTCGTCCTCGGCAGAGAGTGACAAGTTTTGTCCGACTCTACACACTATACCTAAAACAAAAAGAATAAACTCATTTCTAGAAACGAACAGAAAAAAAAAAAAGCGGGGCAGTACACGAAAAAAAGTGTTAAAACTAAGTTAACACCCTGCCTTGTTTTTTTCACTGCTAGCTGTTTTTTACGATGTATCTGTGTAGTTCCTTCGCGACGACGCGTTTTGCTCTTTTTTTTATTTTTTTATTGACAGAATTTTGAGGGAGGAGGTATCATGTCCATTTTATATTACCGTGCAGGTGGCTTTTGGCTTAAGCTTCGCGGAAAAACCCTACACTCCAACCGCCCTATGTTAGTCCTGATTTTACAGATAGAATAGAACTACGCTTACCTTTGAGGCTCATTGATTAGATGTCAGCATTTCATTCTGTCTCTTAGCTTGGGCGAGGCAAACTGCATTGCCTATCTGCTGCACCGGTCACGGAAGGTGGGTTGGGGGCGGGGTCGTGTGGAGATGCCCGGAAATGGAATCCCTAGAAATTGGTGTAGGGTTTGGGGTCATTCATTAACCTAATGAATAACACGTGTTTGAATTTAGGAAATTTTTTTCTCTATTATATGGGACGTGGGTGACTGGGGGGGAGCAGGGGGGCGGGTTTGAAGTAGCGGTTATTTTTTTGGGTGCAAATTTTGTATTGATATGCGGAGCCGGTGGAGGGAAGGTGATGAAGGATTATGGTACGAAAAATTTCATAGTATAGTTTGAATTTATGTGTCCCCAAATAAATTAAATAAAAAAATAGTTTAACAATTCTGTTCTTTTTAGCAAGCTGTTACGGGATGCCTATTAGTTTTTTTGTGTTTATTGTTCTTATCAGCCATTTTCATTTTCTTTCGTGTCAAATTTCATATGTTTCACAGGTTGAGGTTGGGTGTGGGGATGAGGGAGGGGGGGGGGGGATGGATTAGTGGGGATATATGGAAATGAGAATAATAGTCTGATATCAGTAATCGACAGCTTATTACCTTGCTGTTGTTTTTTTAATTTTTTGGTGGTTGAATTTATTTTTTGCTTTTGTTCAACTCTCTTTTTGAATCTATTCCGGAGAAGGTCTAAGCAGCTTTGATCAGTTGTTGTTTTGGACACTAAAAGTTGGAAAAATGATTGTTGAGAAATGAAGTGCTAATAAAATAAAAAATAGGTGCGAAAAGGATTTGAATTATTTTTTAGAAAGAGTTTGTGAAAAGAGTTTTATGCAATGGAACCCTTTTAAAAATCAAAAACTTTTCTTTATTAAAAATTTATATTGTGAATACAATAATAATAATTTAGAGAACGAAAAGAAAAAAAATGTATTAAGTCCGAGTTTTTTTTTTCTTGTTATTGTTGTTGTATTGTGTTGGTTCAGTTGAGTTGTGTGTTGTTTGTTTTTTGGAGTTTTTATTTGTTATTTCTTTTTTTTTATATTTTTTCTTTCCTCTTTTTTTTTTCTTTTTTTTTGTTTTTTATTCTTTTTTTTCTTTTTTTTTTTTTTTTTTTTTTTTTTTTTTTTTTTGTCGTTGGTTCTTATTCTTTCCTTTCTTTTTATTTCACTTTTTTTTTTTTTTCACCTCTTTTTTATTTTTTTTAATTTTGTTTTTGTCCTCTAAATCCGATTTTTTTTTTTTTTTTTTTTCTTTTTTTGCTTGTTTTGCCTTCTTTTATTTAATGTCACTCATTTTCGTTGTTTTATTTTTTTATGTTTTCAAATTTTTTTGTTGTACATATTGTATTATTTCTACTTGTTTATTTTTGTTTTATTGTGTGTTTATTTTTTTTATCTTTTTTATTTATAGATGCTGTTTTTTTCTTTTTAGATCCTTAATACTATTGTTTTTTTTTTCCCTTTTTTTTTTTTTTTATTTTTTTATGTAGTTATTTTTTTTTTTTTTTTTGTTTTATTTATTCTTAAGTCTTTTGAGTTGTTGTTACTTAATTTTTTCCCACACTATTGTGTGGTTGTTTGTTGATTATTTTTTTTCATAGTTTTAATTGGTTTTGTTTTTTTTTTTTTTTTTTTTTTTTTTACTGCTGTTTTTCTTTGTTTATTTTATGTTCGTGAGCTGGGAATTCTGAATTTTTTTGTTTTTGAATTTTTTTTTATTTTTTAACCTTTTGTTTTTTTTTTTTTTTTTCATAATTTGTAGTATAATTTTGTGGTTTTGTTTTTAGGTTTTCATTTGGTTGGTATGTTTGTATGTGTTGTATTTTATATTTATTGTGTAGTTTATTGTTAATATGGTTTTTTATTATATTATTTTTTTTTTATGTATCTCTTAATCCTTCAAACATTCAGCAAATTATTTCTGGCTGTTTATACATTTACCTGGTGGCGTTTTACTTCCGAGCACACTCTGGAGATACTTCTACACAGACTTTGAGTTTAATTATTACATTTATATCAATTATTACCTAATACCTACAAAGACCTCTGCTATTGTAATTCCTATTATATGTGGATAGATTTCTGTTCTATTTACTTCTACTTTCAAGGCTTCTTATTTATCATCACTGAATTGTATGGTTAGTGTGTCACTTGCATGTATACTTTAACTTTATCCATTAAACTCATCATATAATCTTAATGGGCTGTGATTTTAATGAACAGACATCCTTTCTAATATTTATGTAGCATCTACATATTATATTTACTTAATGATTATCCTCTGTAATGGACGGCGACGCGTGCTGATAAAAAGTACTTCATATGTTTCGTTATAGCCATTGGCGAGTGTGTGTGGGGGAAAAGATGTATAATCCTCGGTTGTACTTTCCCTTCTCCGTTTGAAACGTTTCTGACTATGTGAGCCTACTATTTTTTTTAAATTTATATTTGTGCATCTTTATTGCATTATTTTGTGTCTTCTTATGTTTGTTTTTGTGGTAGAATAATTGCCCGATCGATTTTGACTTAGTTGTGACGAGTGCTTTTATATAAGCAGATTTGTATTTTGAATTACTATTAGCTCAGTTTCTCTGTCTTTCGCTTTTTGGTTTTGTTAGAGCTAATTACAGTTCATGTCATCTGATATCCCGTAAAAACTCGTGCCCCCAACGCATCGCAGTTTGCCTAACTCTTTCTAGACTTATTTAGTTTTGCTTTTCCTCATTATACTTTTCCTGTGTTTTGATGTTATAATCAGAATTCGTTAGAAGGTGAAAGTGAAGAACTTATAACAAAAAGAGCGAGAATAAGAAAGAAAAAAAAAAATATATTTATTTTCTTATACTTACACCACACCTCTGTTGACCGTTGTCTTGTTTCCTTACTTGTGCAGTAATTTACTATTTTCAGTATTATTTTTGCATTTTCATCGTCCGTTGTATGTGCCCTTTTCCACGTTTAATGAGTCACTTGTTGCTAAAACGTGTATTTTTTATTCCATATTTCAGTAAACCAAAAGATAATCTCAGCATACGTCTATTCTTATATTCATGATACTTTTCGTTTTTTTTGTGTGTATTCTTCGTCTTTGTTTTAACTGATTGATCAACAACACACTTCAGTGCCTTTCGGATATTAATTAAAATTCCATTCGACTGCTATTTTTTGTTTTTGCTAAATTTACATTTTTTCAATCAGACCATTAAGTGCATATATGCGCCAAAATATTTGAAACGTTAGAAGATTTCTATATTTGTTACATTCATTTTTAGTTTGTTTATTTATAACTCTTTTCTGTGATTGCCGATTATCTGTCTTGTTGGCAATAAACCTACAATATTAATTAACTGTGTTGGCTCGGCGGGCCGTTGTTTAGAGCTACTGTTGTGGTTTTGTAGTAAGAGCAAAGGGTGGTTCTTGTAGTTATATAGGTGTGGTGTATTTGGTCTATTTTCTTTGTAATTATTTTATTTTATATTATTCTTGTTGGAGGATATGTGGTCTATTTTTTTTTGTCCTTATTCGTATTTATTATTTCCGTCATTTAGGGTAGTTGGCTTATTTTGGTCTGCGTTTTTTCTAACTTATTGTTTGTCTTTTTCCCTTAATTTTATTGTTCGGATTGCTTATTTGAGCACGGTCTATTTGCCTATTAGCGG
>JARSSU010011690.1:0-25148 GCA_029619165.1 Eurosta solidaginis
TTGTCACTAGGACAATTTGTCACATCATGAAATGGCTTGTCATTCAACGTCAAATGCCTTATTCTTGTTGTTTGTAGCGATAAGGTTGCTCCACGAGGCTTTTGGGGAGTGTTATAGATGTGATGGTCCTTTGCCGGATACAGATCCGGTACGCTCCGGTAACACAGCACCATTAAGGTACTAGCCCGACCATCTCGGGAACGATTTATATGGCCACATTAAACCTTCAGGCCATACCTCCCTCCCACCCCCAAGTTCGATGAGGAGCTTGGAGTCGCCAGAGCCTAGGCTGTTAATTAAACAGGATTCTTCACGGTTAGGTGAGGTTGACAATTGGGTTTTGGAGAAGCTATATATTGCGCTGGCAACCTGAAAAGGTTGCGATAAACAACCTCTTGAATCTGGTATTTTAGCGCCTCTTTCGACAGGCATACCTACCGCGGGTATATTCTAACCACGTGACCCGCTGGGGACGTCAAATGCCTTTGCAGGCCGTTATATGTAAATCTTTTGAAATTGCTTTATAGGCGAACATTTTCATTCTCACTTTTCTCAGTTTCCATTTACAGCTTGTCAGTGGTGGTTGGTTTTCAGTAGTAACTTTATTGTTTGCTGGAATATATACCATTTTTTTAGGAATATGTCTAAGAGACGTATCTTTTACGTGACTAAGAATTTAATATGTAATTCTTGCCCATAATGGTAATTTACCTAATATTTTTTTAAATATAATCCAAAACAGTTAATTCATTCCATTCAAGCACAAAAAATGTATTTCATTATATATATAGGTGGTCGCCTTTTCGAGATATCGCCATTAAAGGTGGATCAGGGGTGACTCTAGAATATGTTTGTACGATATGGGTATCAAATGAAAGGTGTTAATGAGTATTTTAAAAGGGCGTGGGCTTAGTTCTATAGGTGGACACCTTTTCGAGATATCGCCATAAAGGTGGACCAGGGGTGACTCTAGAATGTGTTTGTACGATATTGGTATCAAATTAAAGTATTAATGAGAGCTTTTAAAAGGGAGTAGTGGTAGTTGTATATGTGAAGGCGTTTTCCAGATATCGACCAAAATGTGGACCAGGGTGACCCAGGACATCATCTGTTGGATACCGCTAATTTATTTATGTATGTAATACCTGCCAAGATTTCAAGGGTTTTTTATTTCGCCCTGCAAAACTTTTTCATTTTCTTCTACTTAATATGGTAGGTGTCACAACCATTTTACAGAGTTTTTCTAAAGTTATATTTCGCGTCAATAAACCAATCCAATTGCCATGTTTGCATCCCTTTTTCGTATTTGGTATAGAATTATGGCATTTTTTTCATTTTTCGTAATTTTCGGTATCGAAAAAGTGGGCGTGGTCATAGTCGGATTTCGTTCATTTTTTATAGCAAGATGAAGTGAGTTCAGATAAGTACGTGAACTGAGTTTAATAAAGATACATCTATTTTTGCTCAAGTTATTGTGTTAACCGCCATGCGGAAGGACAGGCGGACGACTGTGTATAAAAACTGGGCGTGGCTTCAACCGATTTTGCCCTTTTTCACATAAAATAGTTAGCGTCATAAAATCTATGCCCCTACCAAATTTCAAAAGGATTGGTAAATTTTTGTTCCACTTATGGCATTAAAAGTATCCTAGACAAATTAAATGAAAAAGGACGGAGCCACGCCCATTTTGAAATTTTCTTTTTTTTTGTATTTTGTTGCACCATATCATTACTGGAGTTGAATTTTGACATAATTTACTTATATACTGTAAATATATTAAATTTTTTGTTAAAATTTTACTTTAAAAAAATTTTTTTTTAAAGTGGGCGTGGTCCTTCTCCGATTTTGCTAATTTTTATTAAGCGTACATATAGTAATAGGAGTAACGTTCCTGCCAAATTTCATCATAATATCTTCAACGACTGCCATATTACAGCTTGCAAAACTTTTAAATTACCTTCTTTTAAAAGTGGACGGTGCCACGCCCATTGTCCAAAATATTACTAATTTTCTATTCTACGTCATAAGTTCAACGCACCTACCAAGTTTCATCGCTTTATCTGTCTTTGGTAATGAATTATTGCACTTTTTCGGTTTTTCGAAATTTTCGATATCGAAAAAGTGGGCGTGGTTATAGTCCGATATCGTTTATTTTAAATAGCAATCTGAGATGAGTGCTCAGGAACCTACATACCAAATTTCATCAAGATATCTCAAAATTTACTCAAGTTATCGTGTTAACGGACGGACGGACGGACGGACATGGCTCAATCAAATTTTTTTTCGATCCTGATGATTTTGATATATGGAAGTCTATATCTATCTCGATTCGTTTATACCTGTACAACCAACCGTTATCCAATCAAACTTAATATACTCTGTGAACTCTGAGTATAAAAAAGTAAATTTGCTGAACACCAACTTTGAAAAGAGCCATGATCGGCCTGCAGCTGGTCAAAGCTGGATGGATCTGAGCGCAAATATGTGTGATAAAGTTTTACGTCATCAGCATACATTGCAGTTCTAGAGTATAAGATAACTTGTGGTAAGTCATTAATGAACAAAGTAAAGAGTAAGGGACCCAAATGAGAACCCTGGGATACACCAGAGATTATATTAATCGACTTTGAACAATTGTTTTTGAACAAAACTCGTTGAGTTCTCTTTTCGAGATAACTTACAATCGAAATCAAAAGATTCTTAGGAAAACCCAGAAGATCAAGTTTAAGAAGTAAAAGCTCATGATTAACAGAGTCGAATGCTTTACTAAAGTCAGTGTAAATGAAATCTGTTTGTTTACAATCGATAAAACCATCCATAATTAGGGACGCAAATGCGAGCATGTTGGTTGTTGTTGATCTCCGACGCAAAAAACCGCGCTGACAAGGTGATATTAAAGAACTACACAAATGCTGAAGTTGTCAAGTAATAACCTGTTCAAAAGACTTAGGAACGGCTGAGAGTTTAGCTATGCCCTTGTAGTTCTCTATGTTAGACTTACTACCCTTTCTATGCAAAGGTATGATAAACGATTGCTTCTAAATAGATGGGACTAAAGCAGATTCCAGAGATAGTTTGAATAATTTTAAAATAGACTCAGATAAGTTTACAGCACAGTACTTAAGCACATAACTGGGAACACTATCTGGCCCCGGGGAAAATATCGGTTTCAAAGCAAGAAGTCTAGGAAAAACAGTATCATTATCAATGAACGGGTTTAAAATATTATTCGAACTTTTTAAGTTATAAAGATAAATATCCAAAAGGAACACAATGAGATGAGTAGGAAGACTTAAAAAATTCAGCAAATAAATCTGCGATTTCGTGATCAGAATTAGCGCTCTTAGACCCATAGATAAATGAATATGGATAACCAGAAATTTTCCTTTTCGAGTTAACGAAACTATAAAAACATTTCGCGTTGTTAACAAATTGAAGTTTGCAGCAGGATATGTAATTTTAGAGACGATGAAAACTGGATCGAGCAACTAAATATTTTCCAAAACTTTTAAAACGCTTATAGAGTCTTGATTTAATATTATTTATTCTTAATAACTGCCTAGAGAGCCAAGGCGGGTTACTTGCTGTCACACGAGCATAGCGGAGGGGAACACAACTATTAAAGAAGCCATCAAGTGTGCTGTAAAATATTGTGGTTGCTGATTCTACATCGCTGCATGAGTAAAGATTTGACCAGTCATGTGCAGCAATCAGTTCATTTAGCTTAATAAAATTCGTCTTATAAAAGCATCTTGAATTGGTTCGAGATTTCGATTTCGAAGCATCGAGCATCACAGGCCGAACAAAATCCAGTACAATCTCAAGCGTAGGATAAAGAGGGTCTTCAGCAAGCGATAATGGAGGAATTCGGGTTAGGGTAGTGCCCACAGTGTCATCTGTAAACACTAGGTCTAAAATCTTGTTTTTGCAGTTTAATATATAGTTAATTTGAACAAGAGATGTGTCTAACAGGCAATTAAAAAAATGCATGCTGAGTAGTAGGAGTCATGACATTAGGTCGATGGTATTGATCCAATTTACTATTGATAAATTTAAATCACCGAGAACTATTAGGTGGTCCTTTGTCTCGAAGTTGTGAGTACAAATTACAAATAGCTAAGCTATGACAAGTATAAACATGTATATCGGATCTTGGCGGTATATATTCACAGCTACAAACTCTAAATCAGCTGCGATGTCCAAAAACAATAACTCAGATGTAAGGCTCGAAACCACAGCAATAAGGACACCACCTGCTCTAGCTACCCGATCGCGTCGATACACTACGTAGTTATCTGAGAGAAGCTCGGAGTTAAAATTACCCTCTTTTAACCAGGTTTCAGTAAAGCCTATAACTTGCGCAGTAAAAAAAAACTATTGAGAAAAAATGTACTCAATTTCGATCCTAGGCCACGGACATTTTGATAGTTAATAATTACTTCTGCGCTGTTCCTGTAGAGATGTTTAAGTTTTATTAATCTCTGAAAGGATTTGGCTTTTTAGTGTACAAATGTACCACTGAATGTTCCGGCTAAAAAGAATGATCCAAGACTCTATCAAAATAAGTTTCTGGCACTGATATTTTAAATGAAGATATATCCCTCTTATAACTAAAGTTGAATTTATAAGCACTTATATTTGAAGAATCAGAAATATCTAATTTAGATATTAACTATGTAGTCAACAATGTTATCTACCGTAAGCGATGCATGTAGCCGTGACATGAAAACTGTCCTACGAGGCGGCAAGGCAGTCAATTTCCTTGGACGCTCAGGAAGTAGTAGCAGCAATGTCATTGTTATGGCATTTTAATTTTCATTAACATTAGCAATTCGCTGTTCGGTATTAGCAGCAATATTTGCCTTTGACGATTTAGTATTACAGACTTTAGCAACTACAAGGCATGTACTACCAAACAACTTTAGCATATCGGTAAAATTACGCTGATTAAACGGCAGTGGCGAGCAATCAGTACGATCTACAGTGGAACTGGTACGTCAACTACAAGACGCGCCATTCGCTTCTTCGTTGTACTGACCTGCTCATTTCAGCGGAGTAGGGGCTTCCGTCTTCTTGGACAATGCTAATTGCTGCATAAAGCTCGTACCCATCGCGGACGCTTAGAGGCTCATCAATCTTTCGAAGAACTTTTCTCTCGGATACTCTCAGAGGTGCCTTATCTGATGTTGTCTGACTCATGCTTCTGAACCGTATAGCAGGACGGATACGATAAGTGTCTTTTAGAGCATGACCTTTGTTTGACGAAAAACGACTTTGTCAAGCTATGCTCAACCGTAAAGTCAATCTCACAAATGCAGATGGCGCGTCTTCTTTACGTCACCGAAAAAGAGGTTGAAAAAGCCAGCAAACTTGCTAAACCATCAAAAGCTGTGGAACCGGACAGGATTGCCACACCAATGTTTAAAAATCTTGCCAATGAAGGATTTAAATACCTGGCACTTTTATCCTGCCCACTTTCGTAAACCCTGAAAATTTTTAAATGGCGACAGTCCTACCGCTACTAAAGTATGAAAAACCAGCTAGCGTGTTAGACTCATATCGTCCGATATTTTTCCTATCGCCAGTAGCCAAGCCGTGCTACTCCCTTATTGCACCGCAAACCTGGGACTTGTGTTAGCATGTCCCTCGAACATTGGAACCTCATCATGAAACAGTACTCATAGCTCAAGACTTATCAAAATCCTTTGACACAGTCAATCACAGCACGTTACTGCATGACTTGGAAGAATCTACCCTTCCTCACAGTCTCAAAAGGTGGTCCACAAATTATCTGTGTAGTCGGGAGACATCGGCTCAGTTCAGGAACGTAGTACTAACAAGCAAAGGTGTTCAAGTTCGGGTGTAACTGAATATTATATACTCAGCGTGAGTTTCAATTGACATTTCATTTCAGATAAATTACGTTTTCTACCTAACACGTGGCACCGCCGGTTTAAAATGTCTATTTTTTGCTAAGTTATAGCTTATTATTCTAGTCCGCGACCCTTTTAAACTTGTTTTATATCTAAGTTGCCGTGGTCTTTATTCGATCCCGTACATTTTTATCAGAAATATTTTCCGCTATAAGGAAAATGTTTTGTAGGTACACAATTTCATTACGATATGTTAATTTTTCTTCGAGTTATGGCTCCCGAGACATATAAAATTGCTTAGTCATAAAAAGGGCGGTGCCACACCCATTTTCAAAAATGTTTGTGTTTTCGAATTTATTGTTATAATTCAATTTAGAAAGTAAAATTCTATTGATAGAAAGCTCTTTTTCGCTAAGATATAGCTTATTATTTTCGTCCACGGCCCTTTTAAAAATTTTTTATATAAAAGTGGGCGTGTCCTTAACCGAATTCGTTAATATTTCTTCAAAGCATTCCCTATAGTAAAGGCAACCTCTCTGCCGAATTTTGTTACGATATATTTAACGATTTTATCACAAGTGGGCGGTGCCACACCCATTTAAAAAATTTTTTTTATATTTTTGTCAAGAGTCAATATCAGTCCATATGTCAAATTTTAATATTCTAGGTGTATTATTACTAAATAATCTGGTTTTTTGTGTTTTCCAAAATGTTATACATTTAAAAAGTGGGCGTGGTTATCATCCGATTTCGCTCATTTTCAATACCAATCTATTCTGGGTCCAGATAAGCTAGTGTACCAACTTTGGTGAAGATATCTCAATATTTACTCAAGTTATCGTGTTAACGGACGGACGGACGGGCATGGCTCAATCAAATTTTTTTTCGATACTGATGATTTTCTAGTCTATCTCGATTCCTTTATACCTGTACAATCAACCCTTATCCAATCAAAGTTAATATACTCTGTATGCAAAGCACGCTGAGTATAAAAATAAGAACCCAAGCTGTCGATTTTATAACTGGGTAAATTCTTGTTAGCACCGAACTTGTACTTATTTGGCAATTTAGGTCTAGTTCCGAACCAGAAATATGTATCACTAGTTACTGACTGAAAGGATTTCAGGGAACCGCCCACTATAACTTTAAGTGTAACCTCTCTAACTTAAAAGCTAAACCCAGTTCTATGCCCTCACTTTCAGGAAGACCTTTATAATATATATTTTAACAAAATTTGGTTTGATCATATGTCCAAAATGTTTCAGATTTATGCCCAAACTTTTTACCGTGTGCCTGCCAAAACCTCAAACCACTTATTGATAAAAACTGGCCGCCGTAGTCCTGAGTTCAAGTGCCAACCAAAGCAACATCAAAAATTCAGAACACGTTTTTCAATTGGAAAAAAATATGTCCAAGCGCGGTCGCCTCTCGGCAGTGATTTGGCATACACTCCAAGCGTATTTCTACTTTACTAAAGCTTTTCAGTGAAAATGCATCTCCCATGCATCACCTTCCGTTTGAAATCGGCATCAAACATATATGTCCCGCCTGCCAATTTGTAGGGAAAATCAAAAGGGAGCAAGACGCAAATTCGAGGAGAAGTTCGACCTAAATCTTAGTGGAAATAAGTCGCCCCAAGCACTATTTGTTATCTTTTTTGCTTTTTAAAATTCTTATGGTTAATGCGTCAAGCGTAAAACAAATTCTAAATCAGTTGAACAAATAGCTTTTGTTCTACCAAAATAACAAATTCAAGGTTGTTTTGTTTATTCCAGCAAAATGAAATTAGTGCGTGTATTCTATTCTTTTTCAACGGAAAATTTAATTGTGATTATTTGTTCGTTTCTATATTTGCACAGTTAAATTGTGGTATTAACTTCATATAGCTTAAGTGATACGTGTACATTATGACCGTATTTTTAACCCTTTAACGGATATGCGACACCGGTGTCCCAAAAATAATTCCTTGTATAGCAAGAAGGCTAGCAATATTTTACTAGTATTTTCGTTATATTTTACTTAATCTTATCTAAGTGTATACTAGAGCTTACGATTTCTTCTCGAACACAAGCGAGATTTTCGAGACCTGAGAAATCGAGAACTCGACTTCTCGCGAGAGTCTCGTGTCTCGAAGTACTCGTAAATCTCGCGAGCTTCTCGACATTCTTACTTAGTCGCTGTATGGACAGTATTTATACTCTAGGTTTTTTTTACTTGTGACCTTTTTGTTGATTATATTGCTTCAATGACATTTAACTCAAAACATACATATTATTATACATACAATTTTGTTCGCAATATTTTATTTTTCAACGAGACATCAAGAACACGTCTTCTCGCGAGATTCTCGAATCTCGAATTACTCGTAAAGCTCGCGAGATTCTCGAATCTCGAATTACCCGCGATCTTCTCGGCTTTCAATTCAGTCGTTGCATTGGCAATATTCTATACATTTCGAGGTTTTTTACTCGTGGTTTTGCGGACACTTTGGCTTGTGTCCCCGAAGAAATCGCAAGCTCTATATTAAACAGCCAATGAATCGATTAAGTTGAAAGTCGAGAAGCTCGCGAGCCTTACGAGTAATTCGAGATTCGAGAATTTCGCTAGCCTTGCAAGTAATTTGACATTCGAGAATCTCGCGAGCCTTAAGAGTAATTCGAGATTCTCGCGAGAAATCTCTCCTCGAACATGTTCGAGAAATCGTAAGCTCTAATATATACATCCGAACCGATTTTCATTTAAAGTGTTTAAATGTGTTAACAAGATTCGAGACGGAAGCTACTAGCAAATCACGCCTACTTACACAGTAAGTAGATGACTTATTTGTAGCAGAAGCATTAAATTTACAATAGAGGTGGAGCAAGATTGTCAGCTACCGTAACTAGACACGTTAGTCACCAGGAGAAGGAACAAATTATATATTTACTGGTACAGAAAACCCATATCTTCGGGAAGACTAATTAACTTTTATTCAAAACATGAAAAAAGTACAATATTAAATACCGCCAGAAGCTTCATAAGACGGGTACTTACAATAAGCGACAGAATGTATAACAAGAAGAATATTACTATCATCAAAAAACTCTAGAGAAAAATGAGTTTCCAAGTAGATTGGTAAATAAACTGGTGCGAAATTTCTATACCAGAGCACGTAATGAATCAGAAACTGAAGAAGCAAATAACAAAATATACAAAGCGATAACCTATGTCCCAAGAATAGCAGAGAGGATCAAGAGATCGGATTTATATGAAAAAGAAAAGGTCAAAATAGCGTTCACATACAACAACACATTGAGAAATAGTTTCAGCAATACAAAGGACAGAATTCCAAAGGATGAGAAATCCAACGTAATATACAGAATCCCATGCAACGGGTACGGGTCTCACTTATGCGAGAAGATACATGTGCGGACAACCAAATTAAAATTAAAGACAAGGATTTCTGGCCATAAGTCCAATATTGAACACTATCCCGTGTTTCAAAATATTACTATATTGGACATAGAGACACAATATAATAAGCGCTTCGCCATGGAAACGCTCCACATTATGAACACACCTAAGGATAAGAGAATTAATTTTAAAAGTGGCACAGACCAATGCGCATATATGTACATATCGCAATTTATTGCTTAAGCAACAAACACACACAATGCTTCCAGAAATTATTCCGCTAGCAGCATATTTAAGATCACCAAATCATAATGTTGGTTGACGACATATTTTTTTTTCTATTGTTCGTATGCCTATGGGCGTGGTTCCGCCCTTTTTCATTTAATTTGTCTACGATACTTTTAATCAGACCTATTAAATAATGATTACTAATGGTAATGATTAGGCGTTCCATTGATTATTTTCTTGAAACGCCATTTAATGATTACTTGCTTTTATTTTCTATTTTAATGATTACTTTTCAATTGATTAAAAAACTAATCAAAAAGAAATTAAGATTTTTTCCGATTATTGAAAAAAATCAAAAAATCTGAAACAATCAAAAAAAATCAAAAATCAGATGATTTTTTTGATTTTTTCTAGATTTTATACTCAGTTGAGCAGAGCTCACAGAGTATATTAACTTTGATTGGATAACGGTTGGTTGTACAGGTATAAAGGAATCGAGATAGATATAGACTTCTATATATCAAAATCATCAGTATCGAAAAAAAATTCGATTGAGCCATGTCCGTCCGTCCGTCCGTCCGTCTGTCCGTTAACACGATAACTTGAGTAAATTTTGAGGTATCTTGATGAAATTTGGTATATAGGTTCCTGGGCACTCATCTCAGATCGCTATTTAAAGTGAACGATATCGGACAATAACCACGCCCACTTTTTCGATATCGAAAATTTCGAAAAATCGAAAAAGTGCGATAATTCATTACCAAAGACAGATAAAGCGACGAAACTTGGTAGGTGAGTTGAACTTATGGCGCAGAATAGAAAACTAGTAAAATTTTGGACAATGGGCGTGGCACCGCCCACTTTTAAAAGAAGGTAATTTAGAAGTTTTGCAAGCTGTAATTTGGCAGTCGTTGAAGATATCATGATGAAATTTGGCAGGGACGTTACTACTGTTACTATATGTACGCCTAATAAAAATTAGCAAAATCGGAGAAGGACCACGCCCACTTTTAAAAAAAAATTTTTTTTTAAGTAAAATTTTAACAAAAAATTTAATATCTTTACAGTATATAAGTAAATTATGTCAACATTCAACCCCAGTAATGACATGGTGCAACAAAATACAAAAATAAAAGAAAATTTCAAAATGGGCGTGGCTCCGCCCTTTTTCATTTAATTTGTCTAGGATACTTTTAACGCCCTAAGTCGAACAAAAATTAACCAATCCTTTTGAAATTTGGTAGGGGCATAGATTTTATGATGTTAACTGTTTTCTGTGAAAACGGGCGAAATCGGTTGATGCCACGCCCAGTTTTTATACACAGTCGTCCGTCTGTCCTTCCGCATGGCCGTTAACACGATAACTTGAGTAAATTTTGAGGTAACTTGATGAAATTTGGTATGTAGGTTCCTGAGCACTCATCTCAGATCGCTATTTAAAATGAACGATATCGGACTATAACCACGCCCACTTTTTCGATATCGAAAATTTCGTAAAACCGAAAAAGTGCGATAATTCATTACCAAAGACAGATAAAGCGACGAAACTTGGTAGATGAGTTGAATTTATGACGCAGAATAGAAAATTAGTAAAATTTTGGACAATGGGCGTGGCACCGCCCACTTTTAAAAGAAGGTAATTTAAAATTTTTCCAAGCTGTAATTTGTCAGTCGTTGAAGATATCATGATGAAATTTGGCAGGGACGTTACTCCTATTACTATATGTACGCCTAATAAAAATTAGCAAAATCGGAGAAGGACCACGCCCACTTTAAAAAAAAATTTTTTAAAGTAAAATTTTAACAAAAAATTTAATATCTTTACAGTATATAAGTAAATTATGTCAACATTCAACTCCAGTAATGACATGGTGTAACGAAATACAAAAATAAAAGAAAATTTAAAAATGGGCGTGGCTCCGCCCTTTTTCATTTAATTTGTCTAGGATACTTTTAACGCCCTAAGTGGAACAAAAATTAACCAATCCTTTTGAAATTTGGTATGGGCATAGATTTTATGATGTTAACTGTTTTCTGTGAAAACGGGTGAAATCGGTTTATGCCACGTCCAGTTTTTATACACAGTCATTCGTCTGTCCTTCCGCATGGCCGTTAACACGATAACTTGAGCAAAAATCGACATATCTTTAATGAACTTAGTTCACGAACTTACTTGAACTCACTTTATTTTGGTATGAAAAATGAACGAAATCCGACAATGACCACGCCCACTTTTCCGATATCGAAAATTACGAAAAATGAAAAAAATGCCATAATTCTATACCAAATACGAAAAAAGGGATGAAACATGGTGAGGTAATTGGATTGGTTTATTGACACGAAATATAACTTTAGAAAAAACTTTATAAAATGGTTGTGACACCTACCATATTAAGTAGAAGAAAATGAAAAAGTTCCGCAGGGCGAAATAAAAAACCCTTAAAATCTTGGCAGGTATTACATATATAAATAAATTAGCGGTATCCAACAGATGATGTTCTGTGTCACCCTGGTCCACATTTTGGTCGCGATCTGGAAAACGCCTTCACATATACAACTACCACCACTCCCTTTTAAAACTCTCATTAATACCTTTAATTTGATACCCATATCGTACAAACACATTCTAGAGTCACCCTGGTCCACCTTTATGGCGATATTTCGAAACGGCGTCCACCTATAGAACTAAGGCCCACTCCCTTTTAAAATACTCATTAACACCTTTCTTTTGATACCCATATTGTACAAACAAATTCTAGGGTCACCCCTGGTCCACCTTAATGGCGATATCTCGAAACGGCGTCCACCTATGGAACTAAGGATTACTCCCTTTTAAAATACTCATTAACACCTTTCTTTTGATACCCATATTGTACAAACAAATTCTAGGGTCACCCCTGGTCCACCTTTATGGCGGTATCTCGAAACGGCGTCCACCTATGGAACTAAGGATTACTCCCTTTTAAAATACTCATTAACACCTTTCATTTGATACCCATATCGTACAAACGCATTCTAGAGTCAACCCTGATCCACCTTTATGGCTATATCCCTAAATGGCGTCCACCTATAGAACTATGGCCCACTCCCTCATAAAATACTCTTTAACACCTTTCATTTGATACCCATATCGTACAAACGCATTCTAGAGTCACCCCTGGTCCACCTTTATGGCGATATCTCGAAAAGGCGACCACCTATACAACAACCACCACTCCCTTTTAAAACCCTCATTAATACCTTTAATTTGATACCCATATCGTACAAACACATTCTAGAGTCCCCCCTGGTCCACCTTTATGGCGATATTTCGAAACGGCGTCCACCTATAGAACTAAGGCCCACCCCCTTTTAAAATACTCATTAACACCATTCGTTTGATGCCCATATTGTACAAACAAATTCTAGGGTCACCCCTGGTCCACCTTTGTGGCGATATCTCGAAACGGCGTCCACCTATGGAACTAAGGATAACTCCCTTTTAAAATACTCATTAACACCTTTCATTTGATACCCATATCGTACAAACGCATTCTAGAGTCACCCCTGGTCCACCTTTATGGCGATATCTCGAAAAGGCGGCCACCTATACAACTACCACCTCTCCCTTTTAAAACCCTCATTAATACCTTTAATTTGATACCCATATCGTACAAACACATTCTAGAGTCACCCCTGGTCCACCTTTATGGCGATATTTCGAAACGGCGTCCACCTATAGAACTAAGGCCCACCCCCTTTTAAAATACTCATTAACACCATTCGTTTGATGCCCATATTGTACAAACAAATTCTAGGGTCACCCCTGGTCCACCTTTGTGGCGATATCTCGAAACGGCGTCCACCTATGGAACTAAGGATAACTCCCTTTTAAAATACTCATTAACACCTTTCATTTGATACCCATATCGTACAAACGCATTCTAGAGTCACCCCTGGTCCACCTTTATGGCGATATCTCGAAACGGCGTCCACCTATAGAACTAAGGCCCACTCCCTTTTAAAATACTCATTAACACCTTTCTTTTGATACCCATATCGTACAAACCATTCTAGGGTCACCCCTGGTCCACCTTAATGGCGATATCTCGAAACGGCGTCCACCTATAGAACTAAGGATCACTCCCTTTTAAAATACTCATTAACACCTTTCTTTTGATACCCATATCGTACAAACACATTCTAGAGTCACCCCTGGTCCACCTTTATGGCGATATTTCGAAACGGCGTCCACCTATAGAACTAAGGCCCACTCCCCTTTTAAAATACTCATTAACACCTTTCTTTTGATACCCATATTGTACAAACAAATTCTAGGGTCACCCCTGGTCCACCTTTATGGCGATATCTCGAAACGGCGTCCACCTATGGAACTAAGGATCACTCCCTTTTAAAATACTCATTAACACCTTTCATTTGATACCCATATCGTACAAACGCATTCTAGAGTCACCCCTGGTCCACCTTTATGGCGATATCTCGAAAAGGCGTCCACCTATAGAACTAGGCCCACTCCCTTTTAAAATACTCATTAACACCTTTCATTTGATACCCATATCGTACAAACGCATTCTAGAGTCACCCCTGGTCCACCTTTATGGCGATATCTCGAAAAGGCGTCCACCTATAGAACTAAGGCCCACTCCCTTTTAAAATACTCATTAACACCTTTCATTTGATACCCATATCGTACAAACAAATTCTAGAGTCACCCCTGGTCCACCTTTATGGCGATATCTCGAAACGGCGTCCACCTATAGAACTAAGGCCCACTCCCTTTTAAAATACTCATTAACACCTTTCTTTGATACCCATATTGTACAAACAAATTCTAGGGTCACCCCTGGTCCACCTTTATGGCGATATCTCGAAACGCGTCCCACCTATGGAACTAAGGCCCACTCCCTTTTAAAATACTCATTAACACCTTTCATTTGATACCCATATCGTACAAACAAATTCTAGAGTCACCCCTGGTCCACCTTTATGGCGATATCTCGAAAAGGCGTCACCTATACACTAAGCCCACTCCCTTTTAAAATACTCATTAACACCTTTCATTTGATACCCATATCGTACAAACAAATTCTAGAGTCACCCTGGTCCACCTTTATGGCGATATCTCGAAAACGGCGTCCACCTATGGAACTAAGGCCCACTCCCTTTTAAAATACTCATTAACACCTTTCATTTGATACCCATTTCGTACAAACAAATTCTAGAGTCACCCCTGGTCCACCTTTATGGCGATATCTCGAAAAGGCGTCCACCTATAGAACTATGGCCCACTCCCTTTTAAAATACTCTTTAATGCCTTCCATTTTGATACACATGTCATACAAACACATTCCAGGGTTTCCCTCGGTTCATTTTCCTACATGGTGATTTTCCCTTATTTGTCTCCATAGCTCTCAGCTGAGTATGTAATGTTCGGTTACACCCGAACTTAGCTTCCTTACTTGTTGTTTATTTTACTTTTGTTTTCGAACATATGGTTAGTCGATCAAACATTATTACATATGTATGCAAGTTGTGTTTCGTTTATATGTATACCTAGTTGCATAAATAATTTTTAATGACCATATATCCAAAATTAATGTTCCTTTTTATATATTTGTGTTTGTCAATAGTCCTGAAGATAGCTTCAGATTGAAAACAAACATCGACAAATTAAAAACCAATGCAATTTTAAGGGCCAATTAATGGAGACTTATAACCATAACCAGATAAAACAGCTGATAGAACCTACCTTATGGAAAGCAATGTAATCGATTAATGGTGCCATACCATAACGCTAACACCATAACCATGCCATGGTTTCTCACCATATCCATAACCTAAAAATATTTGAGTTGGTGAATTTAATAACTTTTTGTAGATTTTATTCATTGTATTGGACACGTTATGACTAAGAGACTTATTTTTTGTGGAATATGTTTGTAATCTTTTGCCTTTTCTTCGTTTTTATGAAATTTTCACGATTTTTAGGTTAAGGCACCATTAATCGGTCACATTGGAGATGGTTATGGATATGGGTATGGTTACGACTATGGCGTTAGAGTTAAGGAAGTTTAATTGGCCCTTTAACTGAAACTACGCAAACCATGAACAAATTGCCGTATGTTCCGTATACCTCATTGATTAAAAATCTGGAAAACGTACACTGAGAACATGTTACCTTACGTATGTAATAAATACTTCCTTTTTGACGCTGAACATGGATCGATTCTAATGCCGTAAACAAAGCGAGAACATTATACATATTGTAATTTTCTTATATATATACTAGCAGACCCGGCAGACATTGTTCTGCCCTAAATTTGGTCTATCTGCATGCATTTTAATAAACTTTTTCCGTCTAACTCTGCCCTACCCCTCTACACTTTTTCCTAATCTTTTTATTCACTCCTCCCTCCGTCCTTTTCACTTCATCTATCTCCATCTTCGTGTCATTCTATCACTTTCTCAGTCTCCTCTCTTTTCTCTTCTCTGAATTTTTTCTCATTCTTCTTCATCTCTTATTGCCAGTCGCAGAGGGTGGTATGTATTTTTTTCCAGTCCCATTCCGAGTCTCAGTCCCAGTCCCACTCCGAGTCTCAGTCTCAGGCCCAGTCCTAGTCCTAATCCCAGTCCCAGTCCGTCTCTGGTATACTTCCCGGTAAAAAGCATCTTAAATACTAATATAGGCAAATTTGTATACGAAATTTCGGGCAAATCGAATAGGACGTATGTAAATAGGTATGTGGGTATTATTAATTCTTGTCTTTATTTCGGCTTCGCATGCATATTTATCAGTTTTGCCAGGTTCATGCGACTAAGTCGAATATCACAATGAACTTTAAAGCTCTCAGCAACAGCTTCAATTTGATACCCATAATATAAAAACACATTCTAGGTGCATCGGGGTCCATGTTTTGGCCTATATCTCGAGACCGTAGTCACCCAGCGGTGTAAAACTTACTCTGTACTAAAGCATACATCAACAGCTTCAATTTGATACCCATAATGTAAAAACACATCCTAATGTCACCCTGATCCACGTTTTGGCCAATATCTCGAGCCTTAGTCACCAATAGGTATGAAAACTATCCTGTAGTTTCAATTTGATACCCACAATGTAAAATCATTGTCTAGGAGTTCACGGGTCCACGTTTGGCCTATATCTCGAGACCCTATTCACCCAGGGGTATGAAAATTATCCTCTACTAAATCACTCATCAACAGCTTTCATTTGTTATCCATATTGTATAAACACATTCTAGGGGTACCCGGGTCCACGTTTTGGCCTACATCTCGAGACCAGAGTCACCCAGAGGTATGAAAATTACCCTCTACATCATCAACAGTGTTTGATATCCATATTGTATAAACATGTTCTAGGGCTACACGGTTCGACGTTTTGAGATATATATCGAGACCCATAGCCTCCCAGTTGTATGAAAATTATCCCGTACTATAGCACTCATCAACAGTTTTCATTTGATATCCATATTGTACAAACACATTCTAGGGTACCCGGGTCCACGTTTTATGCTATATCTCGAGACCCTAGCCTCCCAGTTGTATGAAAATTGTCCTGTACTATAGCACTCATCAACAGTTTTCATTTGATATCCATATTGTATAAACATTAACACAGTCGTGGAAGAGTTCCAAGCTGTGCATATCCGATTGAGTTTATTAGCTCTTTTGAACTATCAGAAATTTCTCCTCACCAATTGGTCCTTAAAAAAGGGCCCATAATATCATAATATTTATGTTTCGTTATATCGATTCTCCACGCTTATGTAGTGGGACAAGGCTTTTCATCACAAAACTTTTACGGATGTCATTGAAGCAATTCATTTTATCGGAAAATTTCGAAAACAAAAAAGTTTCTTTTCAATTTTAAATGCGTCAAATTTCCTATCCCTATCAATGAAGCTCAAGGACGATCAATAGATGCGATTCAAGGGATTGATGAGCGCACTAAAAACCTTTATAGCTTCAGAGCTTCTGCAACTAAATTGTCAACCTCACCTACGCGAGGGGAATCGTTTTACAAATATGATTATATCATATAACAACAGTCATTAGCTGTAGCAGAAGTCAATCTTACCAACTCATGTTTTACCCATGGCCAGTTACGCGTAGCTTGCATATTTTTATAGAAACGTGGGGTAAACCCACGGGCATAAGCTAGCGTTCTATTATTTTTCATAGGAAAATTTAATTGTGCTTATTTGTTCGTTTCTATATTTATACAGTTGAATTGTGGTATTAACTTCACATAGGTTAAGTGATACGTGTACAATATGACCGTATTTTTAACCCTTTCACGCATATTTCATATTTCTTTATTCAGTCTATGATTTACAATAATCTTACAGACTAGATTAACAAAAATGTCTTATATATAAGCAAAACGTGTTAAAAAATTAACATAATATAGAGAATAACACATTTTTAAAACAAAAGCGTGATACCGAAAAATCAATACAATGATCATTGTTTAATGAGTTGATGGCAATTAGAGAGCGTGTGATCAGCACATTTAGAGCATAATTGGACTTAAACTGGTTAATAGAAAACATGTTATGTTGCCGCAAATTCCGTGATGCAACATAAAAGTTCAAAAAACCAAAGGCATGGGACATTCGATATTGCCATTAATGATGCCGTAGATAAATATTATCGATGAGATAACCCTTCTACTCTCTAACGTATGCAGATTTATTAGCCTACACCTTGAGATATATGAGGGGAGGGGCAAATCAAATCTTATATCAGATAAACAGTATTTCACAAATATTTTTTGTACACGTTCAATTCTTTTGTTATGTACCTCATAATAGGGACTCCATATTATGGAACCATATTCGAGCCTAGATTGTACAAAGGCATTGTACAATAGCTTTTTATACACAGCTGAGCAGAGCTCACAGAGTATATTAATTTTGTTCGCATAACGGTAATCCGTAACGGCATAAACTAATCGAGATAGATATAGACTCCTATATATCAAAACGATCTGGGCGAAAAAATAAATTAATTTATCCATGTCCGTCCGTCCGTCTGTTCGTAAACACGATAACTTGAGTAAATTTTGAGGTATCTTAATGAAATTTGGCATGTAAGTTATTGGGCACTCATCTCAGATCGCTGTTTAAAATGAGCGAAATTGGACTATAACCACGCCCACTTTTTCGATATCATGGATCATAGTACCGCGACAATGCAATATTAAACAAGTAAGGAAGTGTTATTTCGAGTGGAACCGTACATTACATACCCAGCTGTACACTTTAAATGCTGTTGTGTTTGTTTTGTGTGCTTAATAGTGTTACAAGGCTGCGCAATAATACATATATGTACATATGGTTCTATTCTGAACAAATTTTCGTTTAAAAGAAGCAAAAAGCTTACAGAGGCTAACACCAATGACCTTGAGTGGGTAATAATGCAGTTCGCCTCCACATATGGGGATTTCCCTACTGTTTATTTTAAAATAAAGATATAACAGAACAATAAACATAAACACACAAGTGCCATTGTACTAAAAAGCGTTATTACAAACAAGTAAGGAAGGCTAAGTTCGTGTTAATGATTATTTAAAAGGGAGTGGGCCTTAGTTCTATAGGTGGACGCCTTTTCGAGATTTTTTTTATTTATTTAAAATTATAGTCGACTCAAAAACAAAGCGGTCGACTGCTAAGAGTAATAGATTCAATTAAAAGAAAACAACGTACATAAACTTACAAGCCAAGAATTAAAGTAAATCATATATAATTATACGCATTACAATTTCGATTATAATATACACAAAGTAACAATGTTATTTAAGAATTTATATAAGTGTGCCCAGTGGGGGGCCCTCGTGAGGAGCTCAGAAGGGATCTTACGCGAGATGCTCATAAATGAGCCGGATGCCCGGAACTGCATGCAACGAGGTTAATAGTTAATTATACTCAGTTGAGCAGAGCTCACAGAGTATATTAAGTTTGATTGGATAACGGTTGGTTGTACATATATAAAGGAATCGAGATAGATATAGACTTCCATATATCAAAATAATCAGGATCGAAAAAAAATTTGATTGAGCCATGTCGTCCGTCCGTCCGTCCGTTAACACGATAACTTGAGTAAATTTTGAGGTATCTTGATGAAATTTGGTATGTAGGTTCCTGAGCACTCATCTCAGATCGCTATTTAAAATGAACGATATCGGACTATAACCACGCCCACTTTTTCGAAATCGAAAATTTCGAAAAACCGAAAAAGTGCGATAATTCATTACAAAAGACAGATAAAGCGACGAAATTTGGTAGATGAGTTGAACTTTTGGCGCGGAATAGAAAACTAGTAAAATTTTGGACAATGGGCGTGGCACCGCCCACTTTTAAAAGAAGGTAATTTAAAATTTTTCCAAGCTGTAATTTGGCAGTCGTTGAAGATATTATGATGAAATTCGGCAGGAACGTTACTCCTGGCAGTAAGACTGATGTCTGCAATTACAGGCCAATTTCAAAGCTTTCCACCGTTTCTAAGCTATTTGAGTGCGTTGTCAAGGAAAAGATTTATTTTTCAGTGAAACACTTGATCTGTCCGAGACAGCTGGGTTTGTTTCTGGTCGCTCTACCGTTTCCAATCTTGTGGAGTTCAGTGAATATTGTATCTCTGCCTTTTCATCTGGTCTTCAGGTCGACTGTATTTATACCGACTTTTCCGAAGCTTTTGATAAGGTATCGCATGATGTTCTAATTCACAAGCTGTACTGCCTTGGCTTTCATTCAACCTTTTTGCAGTGGCTAAAATCATATCTAAGTAATAGATGGTGTGCCGTCTCTATTGATGGGGTATCATCAGATCCCTTTTTGGCGACATCGGGTGTCCCGCAGGGTAGTATTTTGGGACCATTGCTTTTTATCTTATTCATCAATGACATTAGCTCATGCTTCTCTTACGCTAGATTTCTGTTGTACGCCGATGATCTCAAAGTTTACTCTGTTGTAAATTCCGCAAACGATATGATTAATCTTCAAGCTGATATTGATAAACTTTACTCATGGTGCATTCGATCTCATCTTTCATTAAATATAAATAAATGCTTCCACGTAACCTACTCAAAATCTCGTTCAAATCTCAACAGTTCGTTTAGTATCGCTAACAGTACGTTGCAGACTGTTGAAAAAATCAAAGATCTTGGGGTTGTATTTGATACAAAATTTATGTTCGTGAACCATATTGATTGCATCGTTGCCAAGGCCTATGCTATGCTAGGCTTCATTCGGCGTAATAGTTCGGAGTTTTCTGACCCGTATACTTTAAAAGTACTCTACTCCTCATTCGTGCGTTCTCATCTTGAGTATGCTACCATCATTTGGAGACCTTTCCAACAATTCTCAATCAACAGGCTTGAGCGAGTTCAAAAAGTTTTTCTTAAGTATGCTTTAAGGTCATTAAGGTTTACATACCCTCTTCCTCCATATACTGCTCGTTTACTTCTTTTGAATCTTAAATCCCTGGAAGCCAGGAGATCTATTCTCTCCTTGACTTTCTTGTTTGGCATTATCCACGGAGATGTAAACTGCGCTGACCTTCTTGTGGAAATTAATTTTAATGTTCCAAGGAGGGATCTTCGTAATGTTTGCCCGTTTTATGGTATCAATATTAGAACCAATTATGGAAGGAATGCGCCAATTGCACGTGCCCTGAACGAATTCAATAAGATTTCATCTTCTATTGAGCTTGATTTTTCTATGGGTAGGGACGCTTTTATAAATATTTTAAAGTCAGCTATTTAATTGCTTTTAAATTGTTTGTTATAAGAACTTATTATTTTTTTGTAAACTATATATTTACATGTATATTTTGTTATCTTTGTGTTAATATTTTTTGTATCTACCATTATTGGCAGTCTGTAAGACCTGTATCTTTATAGACTGAATAAATAAATAAATAAATAAATATTACTATATGTATGCCTAATAAAAACTAGCAAAATCGGAGATGGACCACGCCCACTTTTAAAAAAAAATTTTTTAAAGTAAAATTTTAACAAAAAATTTAATATCTTTACAGTATATAAGTAAATTATGTCAACATTCAACCCCAGTAATGATATGGTGAACCAAAATACAAAAATAAAAGAAAATTTCAAAATGGGCGTGGCTCCGCCCTTTTTCATTTAATTTGTCTAGGATACTTTTAATGCCATAAGTCGAACAAAAATTTACCAATCCTTTTGAAATTTGGTAGGGGCAGAGATTTATATGACGCTAACTGTTTTCTGTGAAAATGGGCGAAATGAAAAAGTTCTGCAGGGCGAAATAAAAAACCCTTAAAATCTTGGCAGGTACTACATATATAAATAAATTAGCGGTATCCAACGGATGATGTTCTGGGTCACCCTGGTACACATTTTGGTCGATATCTGGAAAACGCCTTCACATATACAACTACCAGCACTCCCTTTTAAAACTCTCATTAATACCTTTAATTTGATACCCATATCGTACAAACTCATTCTAGAGTCACCCCTGGTCCACCTTTATGGCGATATCTCGAAAAGGCGTCCACCTATAGAACTAAGCACCACGCCCTTTTAAAATACTCATTAACTCCTTTCGTTTTGATACCCATATTGCACAAACAAATTCTAGAGTCACCCCTGGCCCACCTTTACGGCGATATCTCGAAACGGCGTCCACCTATGGAACTAAGGATTACTCCCTTTTAAAATACTCATTAACACCTTTCTTTTGATACCCATATTGTACTAACAAATTCTGGAGTCACCCCTGGTCCACCTTTATGGCGATATCTCGAAAAGGCGACCACCTATACAACAACCACCACTCCCTTTTAAAACACTCATTAATACCATTAATTTGATACCCATATCCTACAAACACATTCTAGAGTCACCCCTGGTCCACCTTTATGGCGATATTTCGAAACGGCGTCCACCTATAGAACTAAGGCCCACTCCCTTTTAAAATACTCATTAACACCTTTCGTTTGATGTCCGTATTGTACAAACAAATTCTAGGGTCACCCCTGGTCCACCTTTATGGCGATATTTCGAAACGGCGTCCACCTATAGAACTAAGGCCCACTCCCTTTTAAAATACTCATTAACACCTTTCTTTTGATACCCATATTGTACAAACAAATTCTGGAGTCACCCCTGGTCCACCTTTATGGCGATATCTCGAAAAGGCGACCACCTATACAACAACCACCACTCCCTTTTAAAACCCTCATTAATACCTTTACTTTGATACCCATATCGTACAAACACATTCTGGAGTCACCCCTGGTCCACCTTTATGGCGATATTCGAAACGGCATCCACCTATAGAACTAAGGCCCACTCCCTTTTAAAATACTCATTAACACCATTCGTTTGATGCCCATATTGTACAAACAAATTCTAGGGTCACCCCTGGTCCACTTTTGTGGCGATATCTCGAAACGGCGTCCACCTATGGAACTAAGGATTACTCCCTTTTAAAATACTCATTACACCTTTCATTTGATACCCATATCGCACAAACAAATTCTAGAGTCACCCCTGGTCCACCTTTATGGCGATATCTCGAAATGGCGTCCACCTATAGAACTATGGCCCACTCCCTCATAAAATACTCTTTAATGCCTTTCATTTGATACACATGTCATACAAACACATTCCAGGGTTTCCCTCGGTTCATTTTCCTACATGGTTATTTTCCCTTATGTTGTCACCATAGCTCTCAACTGAGTATGTAATGTTCGGTTACACCCGAACTTAACCTTCCTTACTTGTTATTTATTTACTTCGTTTAAAATATCATCCAAACACAAGAGTATGACAGGGTGTAAAGCAGCAAATGAACATTCGAAGCTAATACAGTTGTACAGGTCATTATATCGTGAGCACCAAATCCGTATAGGACTATTTCTGGCAAAGTTTTGTCGACAAAGGGATAAATGAAAGGGCACAAAGGGTCTAGAAGTCCTAGTAGGAACAGCAAAATTTAGTCTACTGACCAGATCAGGGTAGTCAATCTCACCGATGATCAGCTTATGAATGAACATTACACCAAGTAATATTCGACGAGTTTCAAGAGCTGGCAAATTAATTAAAAGAAGTATATTCCTATATGGTGTAAGATGAGGACTTTAATCCCAGTTGAGGCCTCGTAGTGCAAAAATTAAAAACTGTTTCTGTACTGACTCAATTCGATGTATATGGTTTTGAGAGGTTGGAGACCAGACACTTGAACAGTACTCGAGAATAGGACGTACCAACGAGGTATAAAGTATTTTGGTTAAATAAGGGTCATCAAACTCTCTAGCCCATCGTTTTATAAATCCTAGTACACCAGTTGCTTTATCTATAGTAGTTGAGATATGTAAGATAAAACTTAATTTCGGATCAAAAATAACACCTAGATCACATACAACAGATATACCCTCCAAAGGGGTGCCATTAACATATAAGATGCTAGAAACGGTGAAATGTTATTTGCTTGCATTTAGTGCAATTCAAACAAGTAAGGAAAGTTAAGTTCGGGTGTAACCGAACATTACATACTCATTTGAGAGATATGGAGACAAAATAAGGAAAATCACCATGTAGGAAAATGAACCGAGGGAAACCCTGGAATGTGTTTGTATGACATGTGTATCAAATGAAAGGCATTAAAGAGTATTTTATGAGGGAGTAGCCATAGTTCTATAGGTGGACGCCATTTAGGGATATCGCCATAAAGGTGGATCAGGGTTGACTCTAGAATCTGTTTGTATGATATGGGTATCAAACGAAAGGTGTTAATGAGTATTTTAAAAGGGAGTGGGGCCTTAGTTCTATAGGTGGACGCCGTTTCGAAATATCGCCATAAAAGTGGACCAGGGGTAGAATGCGTTTGTACAATATGGGTATCAAACGAAAGGTGTTAATGAGTATTTTAAAAGGGAGTGAGTGGTGGACTTGTACTAGGTGGTCCGCCTGTCGAGGATATCGCCATAAAGAGTGGAGACCAGAGGTGGACTCTAGAATGCGTTTGTACAATATGGGTATCAAACGAAAGGTGTTAATGAGTATTTTAAAAGGGAGTGTGGGCCTTAGTTCTATAGGTGGACGCCGTTTCGAATATCGCCATAAAGGTGGACCAGGGGTGACTATAGAATGTGTTTGTACGATATGGGTTATCAAATTAAAGGTATTGAAGAAGGTTTTAAAAGGGATTGGGTGGTAGTTGTATAGGTGGTCGCCTTTTCGAGATATCGCCATAAAGGTGGACCAGGGGTGACTCTAGAATACGTTTGTACAATATGGGTATCAAACGAAAGATGTTAATGAGTATTTTAAAAGGGGGTGGGACTTAGTTCTATAGGTGGACGCCTTTTCGAGGTATCACAATAAAGGTGGACCAGGGGTGACTTTAGACTTTGTTTGTACGATATGTGTATCAAATGAAAGGTGTTAATGAGTATTTTTAAAAGGGAGTGGGCCTTCGTTCTATAGGTGGTCGCCTTTTCCAGATATCACCATAAAGGTGGACAGGGGTGACTCTAGAACCTGTTTGTACGATATTAGTATCAAATTAAAGTATTAATGGGAGTTTTAAAAGGGAGTGGTGGTAGTTGTATATGTGAAGGCGTTTTTCAGATATCGATCAAAATGTG
>JARSSU010011691.1:0-21129 GCA_029619165.1 Eurosta solidaginis
CACCAGAAAACACAATCCTTGCACTCCAGTAAAGCGAAAAATATTTAAAGCAATTTGACTGGTATAAATCATAAAAAAAAATTGTTTAATTAAATTTTCAACGCAGCTGTGGCTGTTGACAGCTAGCAATGTTCATAAGCACAATTTTTCGTAGAATATTTACTTTGTTTAGTGGTGATGCGATTAATGGAGATGTTTCTATTATCACATTGTCTATCAGTGAGAATCAGGAGGGTGTTTCCACAACCTTTTGCCTTTTGTAAATTTCATATTTAAGTAACAGTCCTGAATGAAAGCCGTATTTGTATCCATATATCTGTAGTCAGCCTGTTCTAATTGTTGCTGGCCATTTAGGCTTTTTCATCAATTGCATTATGGACTGGCTTCCCAAGTTTCACGTTCACAGAATTTTAGTATATACAAACAAGCTTTCATAAAAATGATGATAATTGGCCTGCGGTACGTCTAAGTATGGTGCTGAGCTTTCCGGATTTTACAAGACTCATGCATAGCAAAGGACATCGTCTCACTGCTTAAAAAAGGTTTAGGGATTCAGAATATACCTTTGACAAGTAAGCGTGTCGTAAGAAGTGACTAAGATACCCCAAATATACAAGCTGTTGTGCAGCGCAACCTTGAAGGGGTTTCCAGCTCAGCTTATAGCTTCTCCAACCCTTTTGCCAACCTTACATACCGTGGTGAAACCTGTTTCTTTAGCATTCGTGACCTCAAATGACCATGAAGGTTCAACGTGGTCATATTAATCGTTCTCAAGATGGTACCGCTTGTACCTTAATGCTGCTAGTTACCAAAACGTACCGGATCTATAGCTGGAAAGGTCCATAAATACCAATACTTACTTTCTTAATTGGCGCTTAACCGTAACGGTTATGGCGGTCCAACAAGGCGCACCAGTCGCTTCTTCGCTGTGCCAACTGGCGCCAATTGGTCACACCAAGGAAGTTAAATTATTTTACATTGATCCTTCCAGCGAAGTGGGGGTCGCCCTCATGATTTCGTTTGCCGAGAGTGGACTTTTCTTTTCAATTGCCGATCTAGTCCGAAGTAGCATTTATTGGCAAGAGTGGCTCTTCGCTGGATTTCAGAGCTGATGTTGTTGCTTGTGTTACAGCTGGTTCCCAAAGCGCATATGCGCTGACTCTTTGCTCGATGACAGCAGGTACTTCCTTTTTGTCCCCATTCACAACAAACCCATCTTTATGGCTTGATTTTGCAGTTTGGAGTAAGCAGAGCTAACGGCGTAGGTGTTTAGATCGATGATATCTATGTCATCAGCATACGCCAGTAGTTGCACGGTTTAAGCTCTGCAGCTAGTATAATTTCTCCTGCATCAAATCGCACGATAAAGGGTCACCCTGTCTGAAACCTTGCTTAGTTTAGCACGGATTGGAGAGGACCTTCCCAATTATGACTGCGTTGATGGTGCTAGGTTAGGTTGGCTGATCCTCGGCACGGAAACCGCATAATGCCTTGATCCAGCACTGTTACTACAACAAAAACGTCCGGCACCCGAGAAGGAAAGGAAACAGGGAAGAAAGAAAAGAGAAAGAAAGAGTAATAGAAAGAGAGAAAGATACCCCAGAAACCATGATCAGAATCATTTCCGTATAACCAGGCCATTGATAGTCAGGCACACAGCCCTGATTCCCGATCTTAGCTGGACACCGTCCTGTCATCGCACAGGCTCAATATTGTAGTGGCCATTAACAGTTGGTACCATCTTGGAGCGTCAGTTGGGTATATGTGCCAACCAGCTGATGGTGCTGGTCAATGTCATTTTGCACAGCCGTGGGAGTTTTCCAGGGAAACCAATTCAAACATTGCGGCTCATAGGCATCTCCTTTGTATGCTGTCTAAGGCTGCTTTAAAATCGACGAAGAGGTCATGTATGTGAATTCGTTTTTCGCCGATTTTTTCCAAGATTTGGCGCATTATGAAAATCTGGTCCATAGTAGATTTACCAGGTCAGAAGCCGCACTGATAGGGTCCAATCAGGCGATTCACGGTGGGACTGAATCTTTTGTGCAATATACTTGACAGTATTTTATATGCGATATCAACATCGAGAACCCCCCAAAACTTTCGGGGAGTCTCTTTATCGCTACATCACTTTTTTAACTTTCGTAAAACAGCAACCATATGAAATCATCGAGCCATTTCAAGCTTGATTTTGGAGCTATTTTGACGCAGCTAGGTCAGCTGTTTTTATTAGAAAACATTCTTACTTACTTTGTTAGGGTAATAAATAATCTTTTGAATATCATTCATTTATCACCCCGAAATGAAGCAATTTTTATTGTTATAACAATCATTTGCAAACGCACTTCAAAGCACCATAAGTCCTAAAACAGAGTACATATGTATATCTGTGTTCTTTCTGTTCTGTTATGGACGAAGAAACTTTGTTTTTTTTTATGAACCAGTCTAATTTACCTTAAACAGTTATAAATAAATTACTCCCCTGAACATTCTTGATGTATATTTTAACCATCTGAAAGCCACCCAACCGGCCCCCTTTGATTTTGTGCATGGAATCTTATGACTATTAGCTGGCCGCGTAGTGGAATATGATTTCGTGGTTGGTTACATTGCCGCCGTTCAATATTAAACTTTTTCGATTTCTCTTTTTCAATTCTTAAGAGTGCACAGTATTTTCACTTAGATTGCTATATATTGTACGTTTGTGTGTGTGTGTGTGTTTTGGCATGACTCTAGGTGTGCGGTTTTCATGATAGCTTACCAAATAGGTTACACAACTTCTTGTCTACACACCGCCATTCTATTTATTGCTACTTCTTTTATTATTCCATTTACTGTGAAATCTTTGCTTGTGCTCACTAAATTTTTTACAATTTTTATCAAATCACTTTGTGCTATTATTTCCTTTGGCTTTAGGCTCTGGTGTAAACTCAGCACTCTGTTACCTTTTTTATGTACCTTGTCGAAATTCAGCCTTTCTATTGGAGTTCCAAGAGCTTTGGTTCGGACTTGAGGAACAGTGGGATATGTGAAGATATTTGAAAAGGATTATTAAGGAGACCAACATCTCGAGCACGATTTGCTATTACCTCGTTGAACCTCTCTCATCCAACCTCTTCCTACCATGACGATTTGAATTGCCAGAGCCTCGCCTGTTGGCTTCTCAGAGAGGTTTCTCTTGAAACTGTAACATTACTTACAAATCACGTGTCCATCTTGACAGTTATGCCAAATTACTGTTAATGAAAAAAACGTATAAAAGCCCTTTTTTGTGACAGCCGTAACTTTTAAGCGAAGCTTCCGCCACTCTGTCAGTTGATGTACTCTTTAATGCAAAGACTACCCTGCAAAAATCGCGAGTACTCCATGCATGCATGTATAGAGTACTCGCTATGGACCAACCTAGTGCTTCAAAATTAACAAAATTCATACAAAAAATATGGTCCAATAATCATTGCGATGTCCTAGGACTGGACCATATAATCCAGCTCCGCATTACATCAGATTAATCCATGGAGTACCCTCAGTCCAATAAACATCGTGTAGTTATTACAATCGTTAAAAACGAGCAATGATAGGCTTGCAATATGGCAATATGTTCGTGTAGAAACATGAGTTGGTCCATTGCTGCATTACAGTGTAATGGTAAGTACTCCAGTGGACCACATGATTCAACGATTTTTTCAGGTAGGATAACTGCCCTACAAGAGTAGCGAGGTAAGATATTAATACAGAACTTTGGAAGTTGCGATATCAATAAGAGTAGCTAAAGGTGCGAAAACGTAGGAAAATACTCGAAGGGTTTTGCCGCGCAGTTTATAGTTTGTCCAACTTATTTGTCAGCTTACCTTTACTATGCGAATCATGTTACAAATATGAATGTGTATGTACTCACTGAATTAGAGGGGATGCGAAGTAGTAAAGGGTGTATACCATTTAGTTCCATTTCTGAGAAATTCACGGCTCAAGGTCAACCAAAAACGGACAGAGGCGTAGGACGTTTTCGCGCATATAAATCAGTGGTTAATTAGCTTGAGAGGCGGTGGACACGGTAGTGGCGATGAGGCAAGATAACGAGATCCAGAGAAACACAAGGTCTCCTCAACTGGCGCCACTAAAGAAGTCGGACGGAAAACACCCTAAAAAAATAAAAAAAGAAAAAAAAATTTCTCCATCAAAACCTTAAAACAGGGATAAAAAAAGGTGTAAGAAATCCTCCTATGACAGCCCAAATAGCTGGTCCCACTTTAGTAGTGCTAGGTTTGGTTCCTTTTCCAACATCGTGCGACTGTGAAAGTACTGCGACGTGATCCCAACAGATTTATAATCTCCCTTCCGACTGAACATATTACGGGTATCACCAGGAAGAAATGGCACTTAGCAGTCCCATAGTGACGTAAAGGTTTCCGATGCCTTCGCCTCTGAGAAAAAAAAATACGTATACATACTTAGCAGGCGAGGATTTATCGACCCCAATTTCTTTACAGAGGGAGGCCGCCTTGAAGGTGCTAGTTTTTCTGGAATGTATGGCACCTCTAACCAGCGAAGGATCATCAACATTGACGACATTTCTCAAAACCTTTAGGGATTGTTTTTATCGCTGTTACATAAGCAACAACAACAGCTTCGATAAAACAAAAAAATACCTCAGTATGTTCAAGTTTATTCGAAATGAATCAAATTTTTTTCGAAAAGGAGTCACATCCGAAGAGCTCAAAAATGAATATAAAACGGTTCAGCGTAGGAATAGAAAAAACTCATGAAAAATTATCCTGTATTGAGTCCGAAACCATTGAGCATTTCATGAAGAAACAAAATAAATACAGGCTCGATAACCTCCGAAGAGGTTTTAGGCCGAGCTTCTCTTCCAATTTGCGTCGTGCTCCTTATAATTTTCCTACAAATTGGCGGGACGGGAACTACATGTTTTTATGTTGACTCTGAAGGGCTGCTGCGTGTAGATGCATTTATGAGGAGTTTTCCATGGCACAGGTACGACTCCGCTTTGAAAACTTTTTTAATAGAAATTTTTTATACTCAGTTGAGCAGAGCTCACAGAGTATATTAACTTTGATTGCATAACGGTTGGTTGTACAGGTATAAAGGAATCGAGATAGATATAGACTTCCATATATCAAAATCATCAGTATCGAAAAAAAATTCGATTGAGCCATGTCCGTCCGTCCGTCCGTCTGTCCGTTAACACGATAACTTGAGTAAATTTTGAGGTATCTTGATGAAATTTGGTATGTAGGTTCCTGGGCACTCATCTCAGATCGCTATTTAAAATGAACGATATCGGACAATAACCACGCCCACTTTTTCGATATCGAAAATTTCGAAAAATCGAAAAAGTGCGATAATTCATTACCAAATACGCATTAAGCGATGAAACTTGGTGGGTGAGTTGAGCTTATGACGCAGAATAGAAAACTAGTAAAATTTTGGGCAATGGGCGTGGCACCGCCCACTTTTAAATGAAGGTAATTTAGAAGTTTTGCAAGCTGTAATTTGGCAGTCGTTGAAGATATCATGATGAAATTTGGCAGGAACGTTACTCTTATTACTTTATGTCTGCTTAATAAAAATTAGCAAAATCGGAAAACGACCACGCCCACTTTTTAAAAAAAATTTTTTTTAAATTAAAATTTTAAAAGAAAAGTTAATATCTTTACAGCATATAAGTAAATTATGCCAACATTCAACACCAGTAATGATATGGTGCAACAAAATACAAAAATAAAAGAAAATTTCAAAATGGGCGTGGCTCCGCCCTTTTTCATTTAATTTGTCTAGGATGCTTTTAATGCCATAAGTCGAACAAAAATTAACCAATCCTTGTGAAATTTGGTAGAGGCTTAGCTTCTAGGACGATAACTGTTTTCTGTGAAAAAGGGCGAAATCGGTTGAAGCCACGCCCAGTTTTTATACACAGTCGACCGTCTGTCCTTCCGCTCGGCCGTTAACACGATAACTTGAGCAAAAATCGATATATCTTTACTAAACTCAGTTAAGGTACTTACCTGAACTCACTTTGTATTGGTGTAAAAAATGGCCGAAATCCGACTATGACCACGCCCACTTTTTCGATATCGAAAATTACGAAAAATGAAAAAAAATGCCATAATTATATACCAAATACGAAAAAAGGGATGAAACATGGTAATTGTATTGGTCTATTGACGGAAAATATAACTTTAGAAAAAAACTTGGTAAAATGGGTGTGACACCTACCATATTAAGTAGAAGAAAATGAAAAAGTTTTGCAGGGCGAAATCAAAAGCCCTTGGAATCTTGGAAGGAATACTGTACGTGGTATTACATATATAAATAAATTAGCGGTACCCGACAGATGATGTTCTGGATCACCCTGGTCCACATTTTGGTAGATATCTCGAAAACGCCTTCACATATACAACTAAGGGCCACTCCCTTTTAAAACCCTCATTAATACCTTTAATTTGATACCCATATCGTACAAACACATTCTAGAGTCACCCCTGGTCCACGTTTATGGCGATATCTCGAAAAGGCGTCCACATATAGAACTAAGGCCCACTCCTTTTTAAAATACTCATTAACACCTTTCATTTGATACCCATATCGTACAAACAAATTCTAGAGTCACCCCTGGTCCACCTTTATGTCGATATCTCGAAAAGGCGTCCACCTATAGAACTAAGGCCCACGCCTTTTAAAATACTCATTAACACCTTTCATTTGATACCCATATCGTACAAACAAATTCTAGAGTCACCCCTGGTCCACCTTTATGGCGATATCTCGAAAGGCGTCCACCTATAGAACTAAGGCCCACGCCCTTTTAAAATACTCATTAACACCTTTCATTTGATACCCATATCGTACAAAACAAATTCTAGAGTCACCCCTGGTCCACCTTTATGGCGATATCTCGAAAAGGCGTCCACCTATAGAACTAAGGCCCACACCCTTTTAAAATACTCATTAACACCTTTCATTTGATACCCATATCGTACAAACAAATTCTAGAGTCACCCCTGGTCCACCTTTATGGCGATATCTCGAAAAGGCGTCCACCTATAGAACTAAGGCCCACTCCCTTTTAAAATACTCATTAACACCTTTCATTTGATACCCATATCGTACAAACAAATTCTAGAGTCACCCCTGGTCCACCTTTATGGCGATATCTCGAAAAGGCGTCCACCTATAGAACTAAGGCCCACGCCCTTTTAAAATACTCATTAACACCTTTCATTTGATACCCATATCGTACAAACAAATTCTAGAGTCACCCCTGGTCCACCTTTATGGCGATATCTCGAAAAGGCGTCCACCTATAGAACTAAGACCCACGCCCTTTTAAAATACTCATTAACGACCTTTCATTTGATACCCATATCGTACAAACAAATTCTAGAGTCACCCCTGGTCCACCTTTATGGCGATATCTCGAAAAGGCGTCCACCTATAGAACTAAGACCCACGCCCTTTTAAAATACTCATTAACACCTTTCATTTGATACCCATATCGTACAAACAAATTCTAGAGTCACCCCTGGTCCACCTTTATGGCGATATCTCGAAAAGGCGTCCACCTATAGAACTAAGGCCCACTCCCTTTTAAAATACTCATTAACACCTTTCATTTGATACCCATATCGTACAAACAAATTCTAGAGTCACCCCTGGTCCACCTTTATGGCGATATCTCGAAAAGGCGTCCACCTATAGAACTAAGGCCCACGCCCTTTTAAAATACTCATTAACACCTTTCATTTGATACCCATATCGTACAAACACATTCTAGAGTCACCCCTGGTCCACGTTTATGGCGATATCTCGAAAAGGCGTCCACCTATAGAACTAAGGCCCACTCCCTTTTAAAATACTTATTACACTTTTCGTTTGACATCCATATTGTACAAACGCATTCTAGAGTCACCCAGGTCCACTTTTATAACGATATTCCGAAAAGGCGTCCACCTATAGAACTAAGGCCCACTCCCTTCTAAAATACTCATTAACACCTTTCATTTGATACCCATATAGTACAAACAAATTCTAGAGTCACCCCTGGTCCACGTTTATGGCGATATCTCGAAAAGGCGTCCACCTATAGAACTAAGACCCACGCCCTTTTAAAATACTCATTAACACCTTTCATTTGATACCCATATCGTACAAACAAATTCTCGAGTCAGGCCTGGTCACCTTTTTGGCGATATCCCTAAATGGCGTCCATCTATAGATCTATGGCCCACTTCCTCTTAAAATACTCTTTAATACCTTCCATTTGATACACATGTCATACAAACAAACTCCAGGTTACCCTAGGTTCCTTTTACAAATGGTGATTTCCCTTACTTTGTCTCCACAGCTCTCTACTGAGTATGTAATGTTCGGTTACACCCGAACTTAGCCTTCCTTACTTGTTTTTTTTTAATTTTGGTGTTGCTTGGTGAAACTTGTACCACCAAAACATCATGGTGACCGCTTTTGATGGTTTGAAGGAGTTATATTAGGTCCCTTTTCCCTTTTGACTCATCTAAGACTGCCTTAAACGGTCCTTTTCTCTGAAAATTTAGTTTGAGATTTATTTGAGTGTTTCTGCATTGATATCTGTGACTGTTAAAAGAGCTATACCCGACCTAATAGTTAAGTAATTATTTCAAATTAATTAATATTGAGAATTTTCGTTCATCCGCTCGGTTCATGACAAAATTTTTTTGATATCGACTTAAGCCATTATTTCATGAAACCACACCTATATCCTCTTGAGTCAAATATCATCATAGCATCCCATTGTACATCACAATAGTAAAAGTGAGCGAACGGCCAATGGCTACTCTGAAATATTCAGGTGCTATCGTTAAATGAAATTTTTTTTCACAGCCACTTTGCCACAGCTTCAAATTTTCTGGTTCATTCCGTAGCTCTACGTGTAGTGCTCAAAATAAAAATTGAATTTTAAGTTTTTTCCTCTCCTTTTTTTGGTTACTTTCAATTTGTGGCGTCAATGTGTGATGCGCACATTCAGTTTGGTCAAATTCGTTGAGGCGTAATGGCCGTACGCAGAAGAAGTCCCGCGGGAGCGTTGGGTTGAAAGCTAAATTCCAAATTTTCCATAAACTAATGGCCCAGCCCAGTCAATTTTGGCCCTCATGAAATTTATGACTTAAATTAGCCTAATGTATTAGTAAAACGAGTAGGTAGTGTGAGCTTTGAGTTTCACTTGATTGGCAGTGTTTGAGTTTTCGGCATTACTTTTATTTTCATGCCCCGTGAACGGTGAAATGATTTTAATAATAAAATTAAATTGATTTTGAAATTTTATGTAGCAGAATTTTAAAATAAGAAAAAAGAAAATAATTCCGTTGAGTAGTTGGTTGGGTTTCTATTATACTCAGCTGAGCAGAGTTCACTTACCTACTTACTTAATTGGCGCTCAACCGTTTAAACGGTTATGGCCATCCAACAAGGCGCGCCAGTCGCTCCTTCTCTCTGCCAACCGGCGCAATTGGTCACACCAAGGGAGTTTAAATCGTTTTCCACCTGGTCCTTCCAACGGAGTGGGGACCTCCCTATTCCTCTGCTTCCATAGGCGGGTTCCGATAGAAACACTTTCTTGGCCGGAGCGCCATCTTTCATTCGCATAGCATCGCCTAACCAGGCAGCCGCTGCGTTTTAATTCGCTGGACTATGCTTATGTCTGCGTATAGCTCGTACAGCTAGTCGTTAAATTTTCTTCGGTACTCGCCATCGCCAACGCGTATAGGTCCATAAATCTTTCGAAGAACTTTTCTCTCGAACACTCCCAGAGCCACTTCATCATCGTATTTATTGGCAAGAGTGATTCTTCGCTGTATTTCAGAGCTGATGTTGTTGCTAGTGTTGATGCTGGTTCCCAAATAAACGAAGTCTTTTACTATTTCGAAATTATGGCTGCCAACAGTAGCGTGGTTGCCAAGGCGCATATGCGCTGACTCTTTGCTCGATGACTGCTAGGTACTTCGTTTTGTCCTCATTCACCATCAAGCCCATCTTTACCGCTTCTTTTTCCAGTTTGGAGTAAGCAGAATTAACGGCGCGGGTGTTTAGGCCGATGATATCAATGTCATCAGCATATGCCAGTAATTGCACGCTTTTATAGAATATTGTTCCAGATCGGTTAAGTTCTGCAGCTAGTATAATTTTCTCCAGCATCACATTAAAGAAATCGCATGATAGGGGGTCACCCTGTCTGAAACCTCGTTTAGTTTCGAACGGCTCGGAGAGGTCCTTCCCAATTCTGATTGAGCTAACGGTGTGGCTCAACGCCATTTTGCACAGCCGTATAAGTTTTGCGGGGAAACCAAATTCAGACATAGCGGCATATAGGCAGCTCTTCCGCGCTGTCGAAGGCGGCTTTAAAATCGACGAAGAGGTGATATGTGTCGATTCTTTTTTCGCGGGCTTTTTCCTTAGATTTGGCGCATTGTGAAAATCTGGTCGATGGTAGATTTACAAGTTCTGAAGCCGCATTGATAAGGTCCAAGCAATTGATTCACGGTGTGCTTCAATCTTGCGCACATTACACTTGACCGGATCTTATATGCGATACTAAGAAGGCTGATTCCGCGATAGTTGGTGCAGTTTGCAGTATCCCCCTTCTTGTGGACTGGGCAAAGAACACTTAGATACCAATCGTCGGGCATGCACCCGTCCGCTAAGAAGCTGATGCATGCGCCTTACCAACTCCTTGCCGCCGTATTTGAATAGCTCCGCGGGCAATCCATCAGCGCCCATGGCCTTGTTGTTTTCAATCTGGTTATTGCTATTCTGACTTCGTCATTATCAGGTGGGGGTACATTTATTCCATCATCACCAATTGCGGGATCGGGTCGTCCTCTCTGTGCGGTAAATGGTTGTCTCCATTTAGGAGAGCAGATAAGTGTTCCCTCCATAATCTAAGTACTCTCTGGACATCAGTTACAAGGTCGCCGTTTTCGTTCTTACAGGAGTTTGCCCCGGTCTTAAAAGCTTCCGTCTGTCGCCGAATTTTTTGGCAAATTTTTCGGGCGTTATTCCTGGTGGCTAGCAGCTCAAGGTCCTCGCACTCACACCTTTCTGCTTTGCTTTTTTCTTCCTGAAAAGGAGTCTCGCTTCCCTTTTTAACTCGCGGTAGCGTTCACATATTCCTCTTGTTGCGCTCGCTGTTAACGGAGCCCTGCGGGCAGCGTCTTTTCTTTCGGTTGCAACGTGGTATTCTTCATCGTACCAGTTGTTTTTCTGTGGCCGCCGGTAACCAATCTTTTCCTCGGCGGCAGTACGAAGTGCTTTGGAAATATGCTCCCACTGCTCACGTATTCCTTCAGACTGAGGTGTGCTCTCAGAGAGCAGGTGTGAGAGTCGAGTTGCGAAATCATTAGCAGTCTGTTGCTATTGCAGCCTTTCGACGTTCTAGCTTTCCTTGGGTTTTTTGATCTTTGGTTTTAGCCGCGCAGAAACGGGTGCGTATTTTGGCTGCGACGAGATAATGGTCCGAGTCGATATTAGGTCCTCGAATCGTGCGCACATCTAAAACACTCGAGGCATGCCGTCCGTCGATCACAACGTGATCGATCTGATTGCGGGTATTTCGATCGGGAGACAGCCATGTAGCTTGATGTATCTTTTTATGCATGAACCTCGTGCTGGCTATGACCATGTCTCGAGCAGCGGCAAAGTCAATCGGCCTAATCGGTAGGCCGAACTTTCCGACTGTAGGGCCAAAAATACCTTCTTTGCCCACCCTAGCGTTAAAGTCGCCAAGCACGACATTTATATCATGGCGGGGGCAGCGCTCGTATATGCGTTTTAATTGTTCATAAAAAGCGTCTTTCACCTCAACGGCTTTCTCCTCTGTCGGCGCATGGGCGCAGATGAATGATATATTAAAAATGTTGCTTTTATTCGGATAGCGGAGAGACGCTCGTCCACAGGCGTGAACGCCAATACTTGGCGACAGAGTCTCTATCCCACCACGAATCCGACGCCGAAACTGCGCTTATTTGTATGGCCACTCCAATTGATGTCACAATTTTTAATCTTCTTTCTTCCTTGCTTCGTCCACCGAATTTCTCGGATGGCGGTGATGTCAGATTTTGCTTTGACGAGGACATCACCAGCCGGGCATCTACACCAATCCCATTCAGGGAGCGGACGTTCCACGTGCGTGCCCTCAATTAATTTTCCTTCAAACGTTTGCCATGGTAGTCATCAATAGAGAGTGTTCTTTTTATCCGAGGCTTGCTGTTGCTTTTCATTGGAGTATGGTTTGACGTGGCGGGACCCAAGCCCAGCGCTCCAAGCAGACGCCCGCTTGCAGCCGCACCTAGTGGTGAACAGACGCTGCCGATGGGAGATCCCCCCTCTCAGAGTTCACAGAGTATATTAATCCTGTTCGCATAACTGTACCCCGTAGCGGCATAAACTAATCGAGATAGGTATAGACTTCCACATATCAAAATGATCTGGGCGAAAAAGGAAATTCATTTAGCCATGCCTGTCCGTTCGTCCGTCCGTCCGTCTGTCCGTGAACACGATAACTTGAGTACATTTTGAAATATTATTAATGAAATTTGGTATGTAAGTTTTTGGGCATTCATCTCAGATCGCTATTTATAATGAACGAAATCGGGCTATAACCACGCCCACTTTTTCGATATCGAATATTTCGTAAAACCGAAAAAGTGAGATAATTCATTACCCAAGACGGATAAAGCGATGAAACTTGGTAGGCGGCTCGACCATATGACGCAGAATAGAAAATTAGTAAATTTTTGCGCAATGGGAGTGGCACCGCCCACTTTTAAAAGAAGATAATTTAAAAGTTTTACTTGCATATAGATAATGCGGTGTTGTACATAGTTAAAACAAATGCAGGCGTGATATACAGGTGAAAATAAACTACGAGGTAAGACCACCCTATTAATGTGTTTGGAAAAGTCTACTCCCACATTTATATTAACTTTGATTGGATAACGGTTGGTTGTACAGGTATAAAGGAATCGAGATAGATATAGACTTCCATATTATCAAAATCATCAGAACCGAAAAAAATTTGATTGAGCCATGTCCGTACGTCCGTTCGCCCGTCTGTCCCTTTAACCGTAACTTTAGCTTTAGTAAATATTGAGACCAAATTTGGTACACGAGCTTATCTGAACCCAGAATAGATTGGTATTGAAAATGAGCGAATCGGATGATAACCACGCCCACTTTTTATATATATAACATTTTGGAAAACACAAAAAACCTGATAATTTAGTAAATAATACGCCTAGAATGTTGAAATTTGACGTGTGGCTGATATTGAGACTTTTGATAAGAATTTGATTTAAATGGGCTATATCTTTGAAAAAAAGAGCTTTATATCAATGGTATTTCATTTCCCAAGTGGATTTATAACAATAAATAGGAAAAACTTCAAATTGTAAAGAATGGGCGTGGCACCGCCCGTTTTATGGCTAAGCAATTTTCTATGTTTCGGGAGCCATAACTCGAAGAAAAATTAACGGATCGTAATAAAATTGGGTACACATAATTTCCCTATAGCAGGAAATATTTCTAAAAAACAAAAAATGGACGGGATCGGTTAAAGACCACGCCCGCTTTTATATAAAGACTTTTAAAGGGTTGTAGACGAAAATAAAAGCTATATCTTAGGAAAAAGAGCTTTGTATCAATAGAATTTACTTTCTAAATTGAATTCTTATATACATATATGTGACCCGGCCTATGAAACGTGGCTTATGACTCGAAAAAGAAATTGCGAGAAACAGCTGTTAAAATAAACAATGTATTTCTTCAGTTTCTTAGTAGTAGGAGTTTTTTGAGTCATAAGCCACCTTTTCATAGGCCGGGTCTCATATAATTTCTGATTGCTGTTTTTATATACGGGTCCCTTTTTCGCTCTTATTTGGAGTCCAAATCTATAAATAAAGTTTTGTTGTAAAGATGGAGATTCGGGCTATTAGCAAGCTTTGGGTAATTTTGGTCGTAGAGCTTTTGTTTAGCTATATTTTATTAACATAATTTGTTAAAAATAAACGATTGTGAGCTTACAAAGAAATCTATTTGTACTATGGCATATTGTGAATATTTGCACTGCATTACTGGCAGTTGCTATCACACGCTAGATGGCAGCGCAAGCTGTAAGTTTTAGTTGATTGATAGAACAGCTGATTTTTTTGATATTTGATAAGATACTTTTATATTGGTTGCGCAAGATGCGCACGGGACCTGCTCGTAACATTAAATTGGAAAACACTAAAATTTTTGAAATGGGTGTGACACCGCACCCTTTTATTTTCTATGTTTCGGGAGCCATAACTCGAAGAAAAATTAACATATTGTAATGAAATTGTGTACACATATTTTCCTTATAGCAGGAAATATTTCTAGTAAAAATGGACGGGATCGGTTAAAGACCACGCATCTTAGATATGAAACAAGTAATTTATCTGAAATGAAATGTACAATGGAAGCTCACGCTAAGTATATAATGTTCGGTAACACCCGAACTTAGACACCTTTATTTGTTATTTCTCCATTTATATTAAGTTGTTTTAAGTAGCTTTTCGTCGAGCTAGAGTCTCTTAATTTCGAACATTACCAGATGACACTGCAGCATGAGGGATACAACTTTTTCTAGGTGGCGCGTCGTTATATTAAAAATCTTGCCCCGGTTTTTGAATTTCGCTTTCGAATTTTATGGATTTTGGAACAGAGCTTTATTGAAAATATAATACCTTCTTAAGGTAAACAAGTAGCTAGATGGATCAAGTACCTTGCGATAGCTGAAACAATGAAAAAAAGGGACAAACAAACTCCGATAGATCGCTAGGTGTCGCATGGGTCGCCACATGTAGTTACGATTCTTGGAATATGGTGATGGGTTTTTAATTAATTTCATGGTGAAATAGAGACTTTAAATTTTAAATGTGGTTAAAAGTTCAGCGCGTATGCAAAAAAGTTTCGCTAGGGTTAGCGCTTTAAGCAAACGCGCTGGTTTAGCTTCATGGGTGTATGAAGCATTTTCTACAGAAGGAAATAAGGCTCCTTCGTGGTATCACAACAGGCCATAAGAGTGTACGTGAGTTTACGCTTGGGCAGCGGAGGTGGCCACGTTACCCAACCTAACTTCGAGTACACACCGATTTAGAAAATTCGTACGGAACGGTTGGAATCCTGGAGTCCCTTTTACCGATAAAAGGAATCTGATCAAAGAACTCTGGTTAAAGCTGAGATTTTAGACAGTAACTGCTCAACACGCCTCTCTGTCAGTGAGGTCCTTTACAGCTTTTGCAGTGGTAATAATGAGAGCGATCATCCTCCCGCGTGCGTGCCTTAAGGTCAATGATCGGTGTAGATCGCTATACGTTTATGGATCTCGACTCAGACGACGCCTTGTCCTTCTTCCATTGTAGTTTGGCATAAGGCTCTTGTATTGTAAAACTCAAGATACGCTTCGACTTTTGCTGTCTTTTTTAGCGAAAAAATGTCGAATTTTCCACTTAGGGACAATAATTTCAACGCTGGTTTTTTTCCCATTTACACCTGCTGAGCTACTGCGTGCGAGCTAATAGCCATTTAATTTACTCCGATTTCGATATGATTCGCACCTTAGGCAATGGATATTGATACAGTTGTTAATTAACTGAGATAAGAGGTGCTGTATTCACCTACCAACTTAGAGCTCGTGTGCGGCATAGCTGGCGCATATTATGGTTGCCTGACCGCCAGTTATGTTTCTGTCCTGAAGTGATTTTAGGCTTGCAAATCGCGAGAACTTTTGCTTGAAGTATACCGAATAAGTTTGAATAACGTTAGCAATCTGTAAAGATTTTTGGTAGAATTCCGCCCCAGCACCTGGCCAATTTGGAGCGTCGTGTAGATTTGTACGCAGTGTCGTGTCTCTTTTCCCATCGTCCTCTTAAAACTATTATACCAATGATGTAAAGCGCGATAACCTCCGAAGAGATTTTAGGCCGAGCTTCTCTTCCAATTTGCGTCATGCTGCTCTTGATTTGCTCCTACAAATTGGCCGGACGGGACCTACATATTTATCCCGACCCCGAACGGCATCTGCAAGGCAGATGAGTTTTCACTGAGAGCTTTTCATGGCAGACATACACTCGGAGCGCTTGCCAAACACTGCCGAGGGGCGACCCCGCTTAGAAAAAATTTTCTTCTAATTGAAAAACCTTATTTCTAAAATTTTGATGTTGCTTTGCCCGGGGTGTGAACCCCAGGGGCATACAGTGTGGTAGGCGGAGCACGCTACCATCACACACGGTGGCCGCCATTGTCTACCATGCTGCGATAAATTTTCATTTGTGTGGACAATAATTTATTTTGGCTCTGATTGTGCCCGGCGGAAGTATACTACTGTGCCTTTGGGTGGGTTTCTTTCCAGAACCCATACTCTCGGAGCCTTAGAGCGGTTTGTGCAGAGTATATGCAAAACGATAGAAGGTAAAAAAATTGTAGAGGCGCAGGTGGAACTATCTCCAGTGATGCCAATGCACGTGCGCTAAATTTCTGTAGATAGAAAGCTTGTAGCTTTTCCGTACTACGTGCCGAGTTAGTCTACCAATCGCGCCACTAATTTACATAGCCATACACCATCCTCGGCTTTTGGACATTACTTCATGCCGAACATCGATTTATAGGCATAGCAGCCAATACAGACTTTCCACCTTCGTTCCTCGATACACGCTTTCTAGATAAGTTTGCAGTCGGTTTTTGTTACCAGATACTTGGTATTTTTGATAACGTTAGTAGGTCCTTTAGCCCTTGGCCCATTAGCATTGGTAATTTAGAGGCAGGTGACTTGTACTTTCACGTGAAGTGTAGTAATCCGTCTTCTCCGTATTAGCTGAGGCTGCATTTCTGTGCTAACTTGCTTAGTTTACCAAATTCCTTCCTATTAATTCGCTTAGCAAGGGAAGGTACCCTATATCAGGATCGCGATATCGTTGGGTTATGCCGCAAGCTTCACACCACTTGTGCTGAGTTATTGCTATTATTAATATTGTCCCGTTTATTCGTTGACCACGTCACTACACCTTTTGAGAAAATCGGGTTTTATGTGAAAGCACTGATAATACACCTATAAAGGCGAGGTGATAGTCAGTTTGTAAACGTCAATACCTTCGTGTTTTAAGCTCCTAGCACTTATCCAAATTTTTATACTCAGCTGAGCAGAGCTCACAGAGTATATTATTCGTTCGCATAACGGTAATCCGTAACGGCACAAACTAATCGAGATAGATATAGACTTCTATATATCAAAATGATCTGGACGAAGAAGATATTCATTTAGCCATGTCCGTTCGTCCGTCCGTCCGTCTGTCCTTGACACGATAACTTGAGTAAGTTTGAGGTCTCTTGATGAAATTTGTATGTAGGTTCTTGGGCACTCACCTCAGGTCGCTATTTAAATGAACGAAATCGGACTACAACCACGCCCACTTTTTCGATATCGAAAATTTCGAAAAACGGAAAAAGTACGATAATTCATTACCAAAGGCGGATAAAGCGATGAAATTTGGTAGGTGCGTTGACCTTGTGCCGCAAAATAGAAAACAAGAAGGAAGGGGTTAGAACATTACATACTCATTGACGCTATGGTGAAAACATAAGGGAAAATCACCATATAGAAAATGAACTGAGGGTAACATTGGAATGTGTTTGTATGACATGTGTATCAAACGAAAGGTTTAATGAGTATTTTAAAGAGAGTGCCCTTCGTTCTATAGGTGGACGCCTTTTGAGATACCACCATAAAGGTGACGAGGGCTGACTCTAGAATGCGTTTGTACAATAGGGAATCAAGCGAAAGAGTGTTAATGAGTATTTAAAAGGGAGTGGGCCTAGTTCATAGTGGACGCCTGTTCGAGATATCGCCATAAAGGTGGATAGGGTGACTCTAGAATGTGTTTGTACATATGGGTATCAGGTGTTAATGAGTAGTTTAAAAGGAGTGGCCTCGTTCTATAGGTGGACGCCTTTGAGATACCACCATAAGTGGACCAGGGGTGACTCTAGAATGTGTTTGTCCGATGTGGTTATCAAACGAAAGGTGCTAATGAGTATTTTAAAGGAAGTGGGCCTTAGTTCTATAGGTGACGCTTTTCGAGATATCGCCATAAAGGTGACCAGGGGTGACTCTAGAAATGCGTTTGTACAATAGGTATCAACGAAAGGTGCTAATGAGTATTTTTAAAGGTAGTGTGCCTTAGTTCTATAGTGGACGCCTTTTTGAGATACCACCATAAGGTGGACCAGGGGTGACTCTATAATGTGTTTGTACATATGAGTATCAACGAAGGTGTTAATGAGTATTTTAAAAGGAGTGTGGCTTAGTTCTATAGGGGACGCCTTTTGAGATACCCATAAAGGTGGACCAGGGGTAAACTCTATAGATTGTTTGTACGATATGGTATCGAACGAAGTGTTATGATATTTTAAAAGGAGTGGGCCTTAGTTCTATAGGTAGACGCCTTTTCGAGATATCGCTATAAAGGTGGACCAGGGGTGACACTAAATGTGTGTGTGCGATATGTATCTAATTAAAGTTATTAATGAGGTTTTAAAAGGAGTGGTTGTAGTTTTATATGGAAGCGTTTCCAGTATATCGACCAGAGTCTGTACTAGGGTGCCCAGAACATCATCTGTTGGTACGCGAATTGTGTTAGATATGTAATACCACGCAAGCACTATTCCTGCCAAGATTTTCAAGATTTATATCAGCCCGTCAGACTTTTCTTTTCTTCTACTAATATGGTGGTGTCGACACCCATTTTACAAGTCTGAGTTATATGTTGCGTCAACGAAACCATTCCAATTACCATTTTCATCCATTTTTTCATATTTGGTATAGAGTATAGCATTTGTTTTTCTCATTTTCGTAATTTTCGATATCGAAATGGGGCGTGGTTGCATAGTCGGATGTCGCCATTTTAGATCAAGGACAAGTGAGTTCAGGTAAGTACTTGAACTGAGCTTTAGTAAAGATATATCGATTTTTGCTCTGATATCATGTGTACACGGCCAAGCGGAAGGACAGTGCGTACGACTGTGTATAAAACTGGGCTGGCTGGCTTCACCGATTTCGCCCATTTTCACAGAAAACAGTTACCGTCATAGTAACTATGCCCCTACAAATTTCACCACAAGAGATGGTCCATTTTGTTAGACTTATGGCATTAAAGTATCTCGATAAAATAATGAAAACGGCGGAGCCACGCATTTTGCGAAAATTGTTCTTTAAGTTTTGAATTTTGTTGCACCATATCAATACTGATTTGAATGTGACATCTTTACTTATATATGATAAAACAGATATTAATTTTTTGTTAAAATTTGACTTTAAAAAATTTATTTTTAAAAGTGGCAGTGGTCGTTCTCACGATTTGCTAATTTTTAGTAAGCCTACAATATAGTACTAAGGCGTACCGTTCTGCAAATTTTACAACATGCCATCTTCAACGATGTCCAAATTACAGCTTGCAAGACTTAAATTTCCTCTCTATAAAAGTGGGCGGCGCCACGCCCGATTTATGTCCAAAATTACTCATCTTTCTATTTGCGTCATAAGTTCAATTCACCTACCAGTTTCATCGCTTTATCCGCCTCTTGTAGAGCAATGACCGCACTTTCGGTTTTTCGAAATTTCGATATCGAAAAGTGTGGCCGTGGTTATATGTCCGATATCGTTAATGTTTAAATAGCGATCTGAGATGGAGTGCCAGGAACCTACATATCAATTCGATCAATATACTGACGTATCGTGTTAACTACGGACGGACGAAGGACATGAGTCTCAATCAAATTTTTTTTCGAGTCCTGATGATTTTGATATATGAAGCTCTTATCTATCATCGATTCCTTTATACATGTACACCAACACGCTATCATTCAAGTTATATACTCTGTGAGACTCTGCTCAACTGAGATATGCATAGTAAAATTTTGGACAGTGGGCGTGCGCGCCCACATAAAGAAGGTAATTTAGAAGGTTTGCAAGCTGTATTTGCAGTCGATGAAGATATCATGATAACCTTTTTGTGAACGTTACTCCTAGTGCCATAGGATTGCTTAATAAAAATTAGCAGAATCGAGATGACGAACACGCCACTTAAAAAACAATGTTTTTAAAGTCAATTTACAAAAAATTTAATATCTTTACAGTATACAAGTAAATTATGTCACCATTCGACTTCAGTAATGATATGGTGCAACAAAAGACAAAGATAGAAGCAAAATTCAAATGGGCGTGGTCTCTTTTCATTTATCTGTCTAGAATACTTTAAATGCCATAAGTTGACAAAAATTTACCAAATCCTTGTTATGAAGTTTGGTAGGGCATAGGTTCTCTGACGCGGTACTGTTTTAGGCGATTCAGTCAAGCACGCCCAGTTTTATAAACAGTCAACCGCCTGTCCTTCCGACCGGCCGTTCCACGATAACGTGAGCAAAATACTACAGATATGTACTAAACTGACGTTGCACGTACTTATCTGAACTCACTTGATACTTAGTATGAAAAATGGCGAAATCCGACTATGACCACGCCCACATGTTTCGATATCGAAAATTACGAAAAATGAGAAAACAAAATGCATATTCTATACCAAATATGCATAATGGATGGAAAATGGTATTGGATTGGTTTGTTGACGCAATATAACTCAGAAAAAACTTTGTAAACGGTGTGACACCTACCATATTAAGTAGAAGAAAACTGAACAAATTTCGGATGGCGAAATCAAAAGCTCTTGGAAGCTCTGGCAGAAATACTGTTCGTAGTATCTATATATATAACTAAATTAGCGGTACTCGACAGAAACTGTTCTGATCACCTGGTCCGCATTTATGGCGTATCTCAGAAAAGCGTCCACGTATAGAACTCTGGCCGCACTCCCTTTTAAAATACTCTTTAACTACCGCAATTTGATCACCCTGCTCATACAAGCACATCTCCAGGGTTACCTAGCTAGGGTCATTTTCTACATGGTGATTCTCCTTATTTTGTCTCCAAAGATCTCAGCTGAATATGTATGTTCGGCTCACACCGACTTAGCCTACTGACTGTGTTTGCATACAATACGTTGTTGT
>JARSSU010011692.1:0-14581 GCA_029619165.1 Eurosta solidaginis
TTTTTATACTCAGTTGAGCAGAGCTCACAGAGTATATTAAGTTTGATTGGATAACGGTTGGTTGTACATATATAAAGGAATCGAGATAGATATAGACTTCCATATATCAAAATAATCAGGATCGAAAAAAAATTTGATTGAGCCATGTCCGTCCGTCCGTCCGTCCGTCCGTCCGTCCGTCCGTCCGTCCGTCCGTCCGTCCGTTAACACGATAACTTGAGTAAATTTTGAGGTATCTTGATGAAATTTGGTATGTAGGTTCCTGAGCACTCATCTCAGATCGCTATTTAAAATGAACGATATCGGACTATAACCACGCCCACTTTTTCGATATCGAAAATTTCGAAAAACCGAAAAAGTGCGATAACTCATTACAAAAGACAGATAAAGCGACGAAACTTGGTAGATGGGTTGACGTTATGACGCAGAATAGAAAATTAGTAAGATTTTGGACAATGGGCGTGGCACCGCCCACTTTTACAAGAAGGTAATTTAAAAGTTTTGCAAGCTGTAATTTGGCAGTCGTTGAAGATATCATGATGAAATTTGGCAGGAACGTTACCACTATTACTCTATATGTGCTAAGTAAAAATTAGCAAAATTGGATGAAGAACACGCCCACTTTTTAAAAAAAAATTTTTTAAATTCAAATTTTAACAAAAAATTTAATATCTTTACTGTATATAAGTAAATTAAGTCAAAATTCAACTCCAGTAATGATATGATGCAACAAAATACAAAAATAAAAGAAAATTTCAAAATGGGCGTGGCTCCGCCCATTTTCATTTAGTTTGTCTAGAATACTTTTATTGCCATAAGTCGAACAAAAATTTACCAATCCTTCTCAAATTTGGTAGGAGCATAGATTCTATGACGGTAACTGTTCTCTGTGAAAATGGGCGAAATCGGTGGAAGCCACGCCCAGTTTTTATACACAGTCCACCGTCTGTCCTTCCGCTCGGCCATTAACACAATAACTTGAGCAAAATCCGATATATCTTCACTAAACTTAGCCCACGTACTTACCTGAGCTCGCTTTTTCTTGGTATAAAAAATGGGCGAAATCTGACCATAACCACGCCCACTTTATCGATATCGAAAATTACGAAAAATGAAAAAAATGCCATAATTCTATACCAAATACGAAAAAAGTGATGAAACATGGTAACTGGATTGGTTTATTGACGCAAAATATAACTTTGTAAAAAACTTTGTAAAATGGGTGTGACACCTACCATATTAAGTAGAAGAAAATGAAAAAGTTCTACAAGGCGAAATCAACAGCCCTTGGAATCTTGGCAGGAATACTGTTAGTGGTATTGCATGTATAAATAAATTAGCAGTACCCGACAGATGATTTTCTGGATCACCTGGTCCACATTTTGGTCGATATCGCGAGAACGCCTTCACATATACATCTAAGGGCCACTCGCTTTTAAAACCCTCATTAATACCTTTAATTTGATATCCATATCGTACAAAAACATACCAGAGTCACCCCTGTCCCACCCTAATGGCGATATCTCGAAAAGGCGTCCACCTATAGACCTAGTGTCCACTCCCTCTTAAAATGCTCAGTAACACCTTTCGTTTGATACCCATATCGTACAAACATTCTAGAGTCACCCCTGGCCCACCCTAATGGCGATATCTCGAAAAGGCGTCCACCTATAGACCTAATGCCCACTCCCTCTTAAAATGCTCAGTAACAGCTTTCGTTTGATACCCATATCGTACAAACATTCTAGAGTCACCCCTGGCCCACCCTAATGGCGATATCTCGAAAAGGCGTCCACCTATAGACCTAGTGTCCACTCCCTCTTAAAATGCTCAGTAACACCTTTCGTTTGATACCCATATCGTACAAACACATTCTAGAGTCACCCTGGCCCACCCTAATGGCGATATCTCGAAAAGGCGTCCACCTATAGACCTAATGTCCACTCCCTCTTAAAATGCTCAGTAACACCTTTCGTTTGATACCCATATCGTACAAACATTCTAGAGTCACCCCTGGCCCACCCTAATGGCGATATCTCGAAAAGGCGTCCACCTATACACCTAATGTCCACTCCCTCTTAAAATGCTCAGTAACACTTTTCGTTTGATACCCATATCGTACAAACATTCTAGAGTCACCCCTGTCCCACCCTAATGGCGATATCTCGAAAAGGCGTCCACCTATAGACCTAATGCCCACTCCCTCTTAAAATGCTCAGTAACACCTTTCGTTTGATACCCATATCGTACAAACATTGTAGAGTCACACTTGGCCCACCCTAATGGCGATATCTCGAAAAGGCCTCCACCTATAGAACTAAGGATTACTCCCTTTTAAAATACTCATTACCACCTTTCATTTGATACCCATATCGTACAAACACATTCTAGAGTCACCCTGGCCCACCCTAATGGCGATATCTCGAAAAGGCGTCCACCTATAGACCTAATGCCCACTCCCTCTTAAAATGCTCAGTAACACCTTTCGTTTGATACCCATACCGTACAAACATTCTAGAGTCACCCTTGGTCCAGCTTTATGGCGATATCTCGAAAAGGCGTCCACCTATAGAACTAAGGATTACTCCCTTTTAAAATACTCTTTACCACCTTTCATTTGATACCCATATCGTACAAACACATTCTAGAGTCACCCTGGCCCACCCTAATGGCGATATCTCGAAAAGGCGTCCACCTATAGACCTAATGCCCACTCCCTCTTAAAATGCTCAGTAACACCTTTCGTTTGATACCCATATCGTACAAACATTCTAGAGTCACCCTTGGTCCACCTTTATGGCGATATCTCGAAAAGGCGTCCACCTATAGAACTAAGGATTACTCCCTTTTAAAATACTCCTTACCACCTTTCATTTGATACCCATATCGTACAAACACATTCTAGAGTCACCCCTGGCCCACCCTAATGGCGATATCTCGAAAAGGCGTCCACCTATAGACCTAATGCCCACTCCCTCTTAAAATGCTCAGTAACACCTTTCGTTTGATACCCATATCGTACAAACATTCTAGAGTCACCCCTGGCCCACCCTAATGGCGATATCTCGAAAGGGCGTCCACCTATAGACATAATGCCCACTCCCTCTTAAAATGCTCAGTAACACCTTTCGTTTGATGCACATATCGTACAAACACATTCTAGAGTCACCCCTGGCCCACCCTAATGACGATATCTCGAAAAGGCGTCCACCTATAGACCTCATGCCCACTCCCTCTTAAAATGCTCAGTAACACCTTTCGTTTGATACCCATACCGTACAAACATTCTAGAGTCACCCCTGGCCCACCCTAATGGCGATATCTCGAAAAGGCGTCCACCTATAGACCTAATGCCTACTCCCTCTTAAAATGCTCAGTAACACCTTTCATTTGATTCCCATATCGTACAAACATATTCTAGAGACACCCCTGGTCCACCTTTATGGCGATATCTCGAAACGGCGTTCACCTATGGAACTAAGGATCACTCCTTTTCAAAATACTCATTAACAGCTTTCATTTGATACCCATATCGTACAAACACATTATAGAATCACCCCTGGTCCACCTTAATGGGGACATCTCGAAAAGGCGTCCACCGATAGACCTAAGGCCCACTCCCTCTTAAAATGCTCAGTAACACCTTTCATTTGATACCCATATCGTACAAACAAATTCTAGAGTCAGCCCTGGTCTACCTTTATGGCGATATCCCTAAATGGCGTTCATCCATAGAACTATGGCCTACTCTCTCTTAAAATACTCTTTAATACCTTTCATTTGATACACATGTTATACAACCACATTCCAGGGTTACCCCAGATTGATTTTCCTTATTTTGTCTCCATAGCTCTCAACTGAGTATGTTATGTTCGGTTACACCCGAACTTAGCCTTCCTTACTTGTTATCATTACCATTGTTATCTTTTACTTTTACATATACATCAGTACCTATCAGCATTGCCTATCATATCAAACACTTGCTCACGACCTATATCTACATTTCATTAGTTAAATCCTTAGCATTATCAATATCAAATAGCTCTTTAACACGTTGCTTTTTTTCTTTCCTTTGTAACCTTTTCTTCATCACGTGATCTATGCAGGTATACTATATCACGTCTTTTCCTTGTTGACACATTGGCTAAAACTAAAAATAGAACTATGAACTACCTTAACAGGAGTAACCTCTTTTTGCTTGGTAAATAAGAGAATCTGCATTACTCGCTCCTTTGTCAAAGACAACACCCATAAAAGCCACTTTCCTGCCATCTGTAAGCGTTTTATAAGTAACACTTTTACATACTCCTTATTTATCTGATCATTTGCCTCTTTTACTATGCATCAGCTGTTTTTACCTTCCCTTGGTCCTTAAGCTCTAATCCTACTGGATCATACTCCTTAGCATTACTACTCCTTCTGCAAACTTAATACCATGAACCAGCATATAAATACGTTTTCCCCTGCCAGTTTGAACTCTGTTATACTACTGCTCTAGGAGATTCTTCTCATTTCAAATCACTATAATAACTAAATGCCCCATGTACACTCCTTGAAAATGAGCCTCTTCATTAATAAAATCTCTAAAAGAAAACATTCCTTCTCCAACTTTCTTAGTAGTGAATTATATTTATCTACTGGTAGAGACTGGCCTGCTGCAGGAGTAACTTGAGGACTTAAGTGCCTCATCAAATGCCTCTCTTAGTCCATTGGGTTAAGGAACATCTTAAGGATTATATCTATTAACCTCCTCTATGTTATAAAATCTGATTTCTTTTCCGCATGTAAGCTTATGTATACCTCTGTGATTTGCTTTGCTCCCGGTAGATCACCAGGTATAGGTACTTTTTACTGCTACGATTCCCCTCTTCCCCCTTCTCTAACATGAAAAATAAATACCTCTTTACTACGACCTTCTCTAATCAACGCAAAAGTTGTTACAGGCTTTCCGGATCTTGTGGTAGAAGCAAGAGAATATTCACCGTATGAAAATATAAATTTCTTTAGATCCGCTCTTTTAATTTATCAACAAGAAGAAGTTGCCTTAAGAGAAATCTACTAAAGTAATTACCTCCTTTCTCTGGCGTACCAGGAAATGTGTGATAATACGCTCCAGTGGCTGCTTGATTTTTTCTTCAACATTAGTGACCGTATGTTGTCTTCCATCCCAATCTGAAGCTTCCTTCAAGAGTGCTTGCATTGTAGGTAGAGCAATTTCTCTGTCTTCACGGGTGATATATGCATTGAAATTTTTCACCTTCAGTTGAATCCAAATGTAACCCTTCACACAGTACATTATCTGAAATAGTCAAACACGCATTGTATTTGGCTGAAAGGCTTTTGCATAATCTTTTGCTTGCTCTAATGCAATAGCTGTGTAGTTTGACTCCCATCTTTACTTTACCTCCTTTCTCTAACTCTTTTAAACTCTTCTTTAGTGGCAGCTTTCAGTTCTATAATAATAGGAACAGCATTTAATGATCTATCCTTACCACGAGGCACTAGAACAATATCAGCGTAACCTCTTCCTGCAAATTGCTCTAAGTAAACCCTGAGATTATGTCTATAGCGAAATTTACTAAAGCACCTGCTATAAACCCATGATGTGCTGCTTCTCGTGCTTTATCAGCATAAGTAAACGAACCCTTGTATTTTGAGTGAACTTTAGTGATTCTATCAATGACTTTCTTGGAAGATTCTTCAACTTTACTTGCATCAGAATTAGTTAACTCAGCTATATAATCCTCGGGCTTGCTTTTGTATTATCATTTGATCTTTCCATATTTCCTCTTCTTTTTTAATTTCGTAAAAATTATGACTAATAGCAGAGTCAAGTATTTCTTTATCTTGTGTTTCAACAAAATATTCTCTTCATTTTTGTTGATTTGCGCTAACTTAGATTTAACCCCTACCTTAATTCTATCTTTATACCTCGTGCCGTACCGATCTGTTTGTTGAGTGTCAGGATGCAAATTTTCTTTTAATATATATTCCAGTTCACCAGAAGTAAATTGATGACCAGAATTACCATCTTCTGAATCGAAAATAGTTCTATACCTTCAATAGCATCTACATCACAACTACCTTTAATGTTTTTGGCAGTGGCAAAACCAAATAAAATTTTTATCACCTAATCTTTCCGCAATTTGTGTATCTGGTAAAATAGAGAAGCTTCCTAAAAAGAAATGCGAAAAAAACCCTTCTTTACCTACCGAATGTAAATATGATGGAACCTGGTCAATGTATGATTGCAACCTTGCTTTGAAAGATTCAAAATCACTTTTTTGTGTTGGGTTGAAGTACTTGGGCCAGGTTGACTAACTCCCGCTGTCTCTCGAATTAACAGCTCTATTAATTCAAATCTTGTGGTTTTTCTTGACTTAACATATAGCCCCCTAAATTATATAATAACTTTTTATTCACCTAACCTTATATGAGATTTATCATGCATTTTGTTAAGCTTTACATCAGATAAATTACCACTTGGACCAGGTATACTCTTTTGGTCAAGATCTACATCAACAGAACCACTATAAGATAACAACTTATTTAATGAAGCGTGATCTCCTTGCTCTAAGATGGAACATATGTAACCTGCTCGCTTAGAACTCATAAATTCTTCAATCTGTTTAGAATTAGTTTTGTCCAATATTGCCCACACTTGTTCCATACAACCTTTCTCAACCAAAGGTACTAATAAACTTCCTTGAAAAGTAGAATTGTTCATCACTTCTCCATTTAGTGCTAAGGTACGATGACTATCGAATCCATCTTTCATTAACATATGCATCAAAAGCTTCGCACCTACATTTAAGTATTGCCCAGAACAACCCAATGTTTTATATTTCTTAACCAGGTACAATAATAACTACCCACCACCACATCACTTGGCTTTAAGCAGTCGAATAACTTTTGAAATTGATCAAAGTTAAACATCTCTAACATTCCTACCTAGAGAACCATAATAACCATTTTTCTCCAAATCTCTTTTCAAAAGCTCTGGATATCTATCAGGATTTATTTGGCTTAAACAAAATTCAAACACATCAGGATATCCATTATCGTGTGCTGCATGCACTGCAATTTTCATAAAAACCTTATATTTTTCCTGAGCACTGAACTCACTTTCAGGTAATGATTTTATCTTATTCCAAAAGAACTCTACTGCTTCTACACGTTTTCTACGCATAATTATTGCTGCACGGTGTAAACCAAGCACATAGGGATGCTGATCTTTTAGATCTAACTCTGCAATGTATCCACTAACGAAATGCGACCAAAATTGCATCATCGTCTCTGTATACCTACTTCCACTTACTGATTTGACTAACTTTTTAATGCATCTGAATCTCCATCCTTTATTTCATCTTCCCGTTTAAACTGCTCAAATAGGGTAATGATGTCTTCTTCTAAGCAACACCAACATGCAATTTGGTAACGATCAAAATCATCTAGCGGATTATTTGTACCTTTCCAACTCTTGGGTTCAATCATCTTTTTAGCCACTATTATTCTATTGAGTTTGATACCATGTATCGTATCGGGTCTTCCCCAACATTCTTCATCTGACAATATATCAAGGAAAAAAGGAAGGTTTCCGGTATTAATAGTTTCCAAGTACCACGACCCCAATTCCTTATTTGAAGTTGTTTAGATTCTTTATAAGGATCGTCATCCTTAATAATAGAGAAAGCTGCCTTGGTTAGGTCATCTAAGTCCATAATTCTTACCTCCACAAACAAAAGCGTATTAAGATATAGAACTATGATAATATATACATTCTATGTCATTTTTAATATCGTACTACATCTTTGTAACCTGTCAATCACTATTTTAGAAAAACTTTCTAACCCAAAGTAATTTTCAATGAAGCCTTTTAATAGACTGAATATATGATATTTTATTTATTTTTAAATTCTGTTTTTATAAGTTTATCTTAATTCTTCCTTTTTGCCACATGGCTATATTGTTTTTTGATGAAATTTCTATTTATTTCAGTGTCTTTATCAACAATGTTTGAATATTCATTTTCCAACGCAGGGAAGTCTGTTTCCTCAACTTAAAGCATTTCAAATCTGTTACCACCACGAGGGTAGTACAAATCCAGTGCCTCCTTTCTTGTTAGCTTCTTGACAGCCCTGACGCGGGCAATCTTTGCTTCTTTTTTCCCACTGTGGGCATATATTCCTATCTCTGGCTGAGTGGCCTTGATTATTGCATAGAATGCAGGTGTTAGCATTTTGGATTTTGACATTCAGCTTTACGCACATGTTAAGCAACGTGTCTTCGTTTTACACGACATCTTTGTGTGACCAATTCTGCCACAAATTTCACATTGTCTGAGGGGAGGGATGAAAAACTCAACAGTTAGCTTTGTATAGTTGTATATAAGTGTGGGTAGGAATGTTATTTCCTGAAAACCCAATTTTTAAAGTCATAGTCGCAATATACTTGTCAGTGTTGGGGTCTTTTCGTGTAAGCGTTTCACCGACACTATAGGTATAGTCGTGATTGCTTCTTTGGCAACATCATCATCTGAGAAGCAGAGTGGGACTCCTTTTACAATTCCATATATTTCCAAGGTAGTTATTGGAATGAATGGTTTCAAGTCTCTTTGGATGACACGTTGGTCTATAACAAAGTTATTAGCATGATATGTACTTTTAAAGATAATTTTATATAACGTTTCTTCCAATGGCTTGGATGTGGTCAATGTCTTTTATACGTAAGTCTCTTATTTGACTGAATAGTGTGAGACCATTTGTCATTTTTTCATTTTTCAATGTGGCATGTGACGAAGAGTCTACTAGCACAAAAATTTCACCTTGGAAATTTTTGAGGGTATTGTATTAACGGTCTGTCCTCATATTTTGTCTTGCACTGTTTTGTGCATTACCTATATTTGTGGTTGTAACTGTACTTATGTTTGGGTTCGTGCCCTTATACGCCAATTACACGGCTCAAGTATCCTTGTGCCAATTACCAATTTGCGAAGGATTTGCCCGGTGTGTGCACTGGTTGCGCTATTTGCGCAGAGAACTGTGCTAAAATCAAAACGATTTTGATATTTACGCATGTCTGCAAATATTGCACATGCTTTTTCTTCGTGTGTGGTGAATGTGACACAGTTTACCTGTGGTTTCTGATAATATAACATCAGTAATTGTTGCTTAAAAATGTTAATATCGAAGGCGTAAGGACCATCTCTAGCTTGTAACAGGAATTCACACAAATTCAATAATACATAATAATTTTTTATACAATTATAACAATGTTTCATTTGTTGCGCTAGTTGAAAAATGAATATTGCGCAGTGCTGCAATGAGTTGAGCTGGTCTTGCAACTAAAATATATATATTATAAATACAATGGAAAATAAACGCTTCTGGTGCGAGTTTTTCGACTTATACTGTGAATTACCAGCACTGTGGAAAATAAATAGTGTTTTTTTATACAATTAGTGCCTTTTTTATACAATTAAAACACATGTTTCATTTGTTGCGCTACATTAAAAATGAATATTGCGCAGTGTTTTTGAGCCGTGTATGTCAAAATTTTTATTTGCACAAATTCCGTCGTTTTATATTTGCGCATGGCTTTTGTGTCATGTATGGGCCATCTTAGCTGTGTCTGTTTCATTTCCTTCCATTTCTACACTACCACTAGCATTGCCTAATGTCACACTATTATTGTTGCTTTCTTCTTTCCCGCCATTTTTGGCGCTTTTGGCGCCTTTTTTGCTTTCATCATCCCCAAACTTCAATTCTATATCCATGGCTTGAGCCATGTTGAAATTAACATTAGAATTTTATTTGATGGATGCAACACTCGATTTTTCATTGATTTTGGACATTGCCTTGCACATGGAATCCTCACCTTTATATATCACCAAACCCTCACTACTAAGCTCGAAGAACCCAGTTACATTTTCATTTTTTTCTATTTTAGCTTTTTTGTTAGCTCCGGTTGCACTAGGTGCATCCTTTGCATCCGTGGACGTCACCGACCGTCGGGTCGGCGACGCCATAGTGTCTTTAAGATTTCTAGGTGCCTTGTAAGACACCTTTGCCTTTTTTTCTTTGGGCACTGTAATAAATTGCTTTTTTCTTTTTTTGTTATTAATTTATCCAAAAGTATCAATATATATTTTTTTGTGTCACACAACCAAAATACTCACCAATTTAAATGTATATATGTATCGTAGACAATAAATTAAACGTGAGAACAGTTCTAAATATATTTGACACACACAAAACTTGTAAGTCACTAACACGTAACACTTAAAAAAAAACGCGGGACGATCCACTTTACTCAACGATTAAAGTCCGAATGCTTTTGCAGGTCATTGATAACTTTAATAATACACACTCAGCCAGTGCCGATGAGTACAGTTTCAAATTTGCGCTTTACAAACATAATGGATAGTGCACGAAATTATGCGCGTTTAGGTGGCTCCTTTGTAATTGGCGGAGGCAGCAACAGCGTTGCTATATGTGCCACCGGAGCAGGAACAAGTAGTCGCAAGACATCAATGTCTGATAGTCAACAAATGCTATCCTTGCTACAGCAGCTTACAAATGGTTCTTTTGGTATCATTGTACCCGATAAGCATTGTCCACTGTGCTTTCAAGCTAAACGACACCAAGAGAAGATTGAGGGAATCAAGTGCAAACCTGTCGCCTGGCGTATAAGAGAGCGCACGAAAACGGCAAGTGTAGTATTGGTTTTGTGCCTTAATATAGGCTTTGATCCACCGGATGTGGTTAAAATACAACCATGCGCACGGTTAGAATGCTGGGTTGATCCATCCTCCGCACCCAAAGCAATGGAATTGATTGGAAATAATCTACAAATGCAATATGAACGTTGGCAGCCACGCGCACGTTACAAGAAGTGCCATGATCCCACAGCTGAAGAAATTATGCACCTCATTGCGTCGCAATGCAAAAGGTGATCGTATTTTATTTCACTATAATGGTCATGGCGTACCAAAGCCAACAGCCAATGGTGAAATTTGGGTTTTTAATAAAGCATAAAAGGAACCTACATACCAAATTTCATCAAGATACCTCAAAATTTACTCAAGTTATCGTGTTAACGGACGGACGGACGGACGGACATGGCTCAATCGAATTTTTTTTCGATACTGATATATGGAAGTCTATATCTATCTTGATTCCTTTATACCTCTGCTCAACTGAGTATAAAAAAAACTAACGAAATACAAGAGAAATACAACGTAGTTCATTAAAAACAAACAAGCCAGTTTGTATTTCGATAGGGTTTTTTGACATTAGGCTGTTTTTATTAATTTTTTCTGACAATGAAGATTTTCTTTTTAGTTTCAAAATTTTGTGCATAAAAACACAACTAAATTCAAAGTGTAAACTGTGTGTACATTTTTCAGTTTTTCATAGTTAAGGAATTGACTTCCAGATTCTTGTGTTACACAAATATAGTGAATTTGGGTACAGAAATTCATATTAAAAAGTTTTTCACAATAATTTGAAAAATACGTTTTCTCTGCTTTTTACACTTAAAGGAGCAACCCTCCATAATAAATTAAACTTTTAATGAAAATCAATAACTCTGAACTGAACACTTTTCGCCATGATATAAAATTAAAATGCTGTGAACAGGAGCAACAATTTTGTGACTACATAAACCCTGTTTCAATCTTTTACATCTCTGCACAGAACCCTAATTGACCGTTTTCAACCGAAACAGCAATGGCAACCCAAATTTTCCCGTTATGCTAACTTAAGCGAGTGCCTGTCAGAAAGAAGTCAACACACTTGTACATTGTAAATTTTACAAGTAGCGCAACTAACAGCTGATCGGTGAAATTCGCACATTCACACCCACAGTTTCGACTCAATTTCAAAAAAAAACTAGATTATTTAGCTTAAATTTTAAAGTGAGATAAACCTTACCAATGATGTATAAAGAGAATATATAGGCGCATTTGTTGTTATTAAAAGAAGCTTTTATTTATATTAAAGTTTTAACATCAACTTTAATTTAACAATTCCATGCGTTTTTAAAGCATTTTCGTGCATTGAAATACAACAATGTGCATATACGTTTTGACATTATATTTCATACTCGTTCGTGTTTGCCATTATCATTGTTTCTAAATTCGTAAACAAGGACTGCAGTTATTCGGTGCGATTTTACGAAAAAATGTATTATTTATTAATGTATCCAGTTCAGAGTTATTGATTTTCATTAAATGTTTAATTTATTACGGAGGGTTAAACCTTTAAGTGTAAAAGGCAGAGAAAACGTAGAGCTTTTCAAATATTGTGAAAAACTTTTAATTTGAATTCTGTACCCAAGTCACTATATTTGTGTAACACAAGAATCTGGAGGTCAATTCCTTAACTTTAAAAACCGAAAAAATGTACACTTATTGAAAACTCATTTGTACACACAATTTACACTTTGAATTTAATTGTGTTTTTATGCACAAAATTTTGAAAACTAAAAACTAAATTTTCATTTGTCAGAAAAAATAAATCGGCCTAATGTCAAAAAACCCCTATCGAAATACAAACTGGCATGTTTGTTTTTAATGAACTACGTTGTATTTTCTTGTATTTCGTTAGTTTTTTCAAATATAGTTCAAACACTTACACCAGTACTGAAACCTTTTGGCTCCCTCGACAAAAAATATTACAGAAAATACAAGAAAAATACATAGAAAATAAAGTAGTGTCATATAGGAGTTTGATTTGTTTACACTTGCAGCACCATTTTGTGTAAACAGCCTTAGAAGTGAAATTTTTCCATGTTACACTTGTGGCGCTTTATATTCTGACTCTAATTTCAATAAATTTTGCTTTCCGTATGTTTCCGCATTGTTGTAGACTACAAATCTGCTAGTATTCTTATTTCCGCGGAAATATATGCAACTATTTCATCTGTAAATACTACAAAGTTTTATTAAACTATCAAATGCAACTCAGCTTGAAGTACTCTTACGTACCAAAAATGCAACTCTAGACATGAGATTTGCATCAGGTGAGCGAGGCTGTTTGTAGTTTTGACATTTATACAAAAACCATCAAAGTGTTGACCTTAAATCGGCCACGACCATTAAATGACCGACCCTTTTGCAGGTCATTGATAACTTTAATAATACACACTGAGTTCTCCCGAGCACAAATATATATATTTTAAAGTACGCAAACTTATAATTTAAAAGTTATTTGTTGTTAAAGTTTGCAAATTTAGCAAATTTCTATAGCACTTTAAATTACAATTTACATATCTTTCAAAACCTTAATCCACATACATATCTATATAAATTGGCAACGATAAACTTAAACTGCATTTTGTATATTTCACATTTCATTTTTGCATTGTTTTTACTTATTATAAATGTTTTTATTAAATCAATCGCGCTTTTGTAGCAACATGCACTTTTATATATATATATATTTTATTGATGACATTACAAAGCTGTGCTGCCACAAAAATAAAACAAATATAAATATTACCTTACCACCTTTCAGTTAATAAAGAAAAAGGAAAATATATATTTTTACTACTCATTTTGAGAAGTTTTGTTTTTTTTTGAATTATTAGTTTCTTGGTTAAAGCTTAAGCTTATAAAACACCAGGTTATCCCTCCATTGGTGTTAATCCATAACACCATGTTATATATTCAAATTTTAATGTCTTTAATTTGGTGTACAGTTGCTCCACCAACACACAGGTAATACACTAACGCCAGAACCATGTGCGTAGGTTTCTGCGTAATTAAGGTTATTATATATTTCGATTTAATGGTTTACTCCAAGTACGATGAATTATATTTAGATTTAATGGTTTACTCCAAGTACGATAAATTTTAAGTTTTTCAAACTATTTTTAATAATTTTTTGTCATTTCGATTCCCTCACTATCCGCCATTTTGTTCTCAACCGCATGAATAGCGTCCTTTTATAGCACGCGGTTGAGTTGTGGGGAAACGAACTTGACGCGACGACGTTACAACACGAAGTCGATTTTGAGAAGTTGAAACACCTTTCCGCGTAGGCGGCCTTCGGCCGCGCTTATAAAAAATAACCCTGGGCTACGCCATGCCAAGTCCGGATGTGTGGTATAACCGTGGCTACCGCCACGGTGATGTCCTTCTGCGTAGTACAACCTTCTGCGCAGAAGAACATAAGAGTTATAAGGTAATATCAGCTCGTTCACGAATGCAAAAAAGAGCTTTTTTAAATTTTTGGTAAATAAAGACTAGAAAAGTTAAAGATATATATACATCTGATGAAAGGTATTTTTATAAGTTATTTTTCGATTCTGCACTTGTTCCGTTTTTTAGATGTGGCAGCACAGATTTGTAATGTCATAAAATATATATACGTATACACATATAAAAGTTGTATAGAAATTTGCAAACTTTAACAACAAATAACTTTTAAATTATAAGTTTGCGCACTTTAAGATATATATATTTGTGATCGGGAGAACTCCCTCTTTCATTTGATACCAAGTTAAACCCCGAACTCGGGCGGTGCTAAACTAAATCGCTGCCGCTATCCTTGCTACAGCAGCTTACAAATGGTTCTTT
>JARSSU010011693.1:0-37981 GCA_029619165.1 Eurosta solidaginis
TTGATTTTGAAGTATATCATAACTATATCCCTCTGCAACAAGAAGGTTAAAAACTATGTAGCCCAAAAAAGTTGAACATAAGATAAATTCAAAGGCATTTTTGTTTGATCCCGCAATGCTACCTCCTCTCATAGGCCCGAATCACTCGGAAATTTTTCTTCAGATCAGGGACGGACATTATGGTATCTCCTTTTATAATACTTAATTCCTTGCAAAGCTCTTAAGTTGGGACTATTGATATACAAATTGGATCAGGACACTTCTCCTATTTTTATGTACCTGAGTCCGATTGACCTAGTTAACCTCGGACTTTTAAAATAAAGTCCGCGAAATAAAAGTTAAATTCGGACTCTTTTTTTTACGGCCAAGTACAAGTCCGGCTTGATAACAAGAAGCCGGCTGATGCTGCAGAAAGATAACAAAAGAATTTTACTATTCGACATGATATGTGCTATAGGGATAGCGCTGAGAACTCACACATTTTCACTAGGAGGATCTTTTTGACCCGGACTTTTCCGAGCTCCCGAAAAACAAAAGAACAAAAAATTATAATATGTTCCCGTCCTGCTATCAAATTGTCTATGACGCACGTTTTATTGGATCACACGCTCTCTAATGTGATATTTCGCTCCTTATTTCGCCTTCTTGTGAGATTAGTGCGTCGCACACGTCTAAGTTCTCTCGCTAGGTACTGGCAGCTCAGCTAGGAGATTCGTATATTTCTCTGTGTGTTGTTGGAGATGAGCGAGCATTGATGACGAGTCGATCATCTTCACACTCATCTCGCGCTCTCATTGCTCTTCGAACGTAAATAAATATGCGATGAGAGTACATTTCGCGCGCCGTAAATGTGAATGAAATCTGTCGCATTTAGGCGTTAGTAAAATCCACTGCTCACCTAGAGTGAGTAGTCATGGGTAGGTGGTCAGTGAGGTGTTAGTTGTACGGTCGCCGGTCAACGAGTTCATCAAACTGTGCAATTCCTAGAACTTAGATAGAAGCGTCTTTTGTTATATCATTGTACTTTGTCTAAGCTAAGGCACCTCTGAAAAGCGACATCGACCAATCACAAAGTGCGTTAGGTCGATAAACAGTGCAAAAAACGGGTGGTTTGTTGGTGTATCGGAATGTGAACCACAGGGACGCTCGAGGCGTACACAGTGCATTGAGTCATAGCTAGGTTCAACGCCTTCCTGGACAAAGATACTGATAGCATTCCTCCTCCTTGGAGATACTCCAAGTTGAAAACTTCTAAGCAATGCAGGGGATTAGCGGAATTCTATGTAATGACAGCCTTTAATGGGTACATGTAAAAACATCGAGGCACTCGGTACAAAGACTCGGCTAATATCCATTAAGAATTCTGGCGTGTTTTGTATAAGAATGAATTAAAATGAAAAAATTAAAGAGTGTTGTAAAAGTGTCAGAGGATAGCTTTGGGTAGCTGATCCTATATATCTATAATCTGATTGAATGTCATCTACTAGAGTTACTAATTCATATGGTAACTTCACCACTAACGTAGCATTGAAGGTAGAATCACGGCGAAATCATCTAGATCTGCATACGAATACTAGGTATGCTGCACGTTTAGGTACTAGGTCGAACAGGGTTAGAACATTTCAGATTCGTTAGCGAGTTATGGGTAAGACTTTCATAACCTATTCATGCACTGAGATGTTATATTACTTTGTCCACGAATCTCAAAATCTGTAATGCCTTATGACCATATATAGCCCATCAATAGTAGAAGAACCCGAATTATCAGGATAGAAGCTGAGATTTGTTTATCCCATGATCCGTCTGTCCGTCTGTATAGTTTGTGTGCAGAACTATGTCTCTCAATTATTTTGAGATACATTGATAGAATTTGGTGAGCGGTACATTTAGGTGCCCGTTAGACATTTGTCGGAACCCGCGGCCGGAGCGGACCACTGCATAGTCACTAAGTATCGTCATACAACCGATTTGTCAGAAAAGATAGATTTTGTCATATTTTCCTGTTCGCAATTATATCAGATTAACGCTTCAAACTTCACCTATATGCGTTTGCCTATGTTGCACATATTTGTTGTCTGAAAATGGATGACTGACCGTATATAATAATGGTGGTATATATCCCCCACAAAGAAAAACCGATTGTCGTCAGATAGACGCTTGTTCGTACTTTTCTGCCCCACTTTAAGAGCTAGCCTCTTCGAACTTTCACCATGCCTACGTATATATTGCATATATTTTGTGTTTGAAAAATCATAGAGCTCGTGGTATAGTGCTATTATATACTCCGTATAAGCTGGTCATCTTTGCCCCTGGCTAGAATGCTTTGAATTCATCAAATTTCATCAATACTGACGCTTACGTCATATATATTTTCAAATACGTGATTCGTCGTCATAGTTCTTATATGCAGCACACACAAAAACGTGTAACGTGCATCCTCAGCCCAATGAAAGTATGCTCTTTTTGACGTACCTTTCATGAACAAAATGGTATATTAAGTTTGCACGATTTCCAAATGTGTAAGTCCTTACCGAAGAATAGATAGACGACACCATTAGTATTAGCAGGAAGTAATATCAGTGGTGAGAGTCGTGAGTTGATTACCATGTCCGTCTGTCCGTCTGTCTGTTGTTGTATAAACTGAACTATGTCCCTCGATTTCTGAGATAGTCTTGATAAAATTTGGTGAGCGAGAGTAGTATTTAGGTGTCCGATTGGAGCATTTTTCGCGGAACTGGCCGGATCCTGCCACTATTACGATATAGCCTCCATACAACCGATTTTTTCCGAAAAAGAGGATTTTTGTCATATCTATCCTCAATTTCTACACAGATGGAAGCTTCAAACACCACCATATTAATTTCGTTCTATTAGTTTCACATATTATTGTCTGGTACAAACGAAGATGATGATCAAGTCTTATATATAGCATATATCGCCCACACCTGATTATTGCAGATAAGAAGGTTTCGTAATTGACTGTCCGCGTGTTTAACTAGCTAAAACCTTAAAATTTTTCCAAATGCCTTTCGTATATAGTGACGACGTATATTGATCATCATTAAAGCTGCTACTAATAAATGCCAAACACAATAAAGTGAGCCACTCTATTAGGAAGGCGACGAATAGATACTCTCACACACACAAATAATGTATTTCTCATCAGTTGTACTCACACATGCCACGCATATACTATGTAAGAGGCGTGACTACAGATATACGTGTAGTAGCTGGTGACTAACCACGCTGACCAGACACGTGTTCGCGTAAATTGGGCTAGACCTTAGAGTAAATGGTGAACGAGGACATCGAGTGGTATAAGAGCAGCGCAGTTTTAGATTAATAAGGAAGAATCAGTTTTTGTGATTAAGCACGCTATTGATTGTGCAGTTCTTCTCTGTGCCAGTAAGTAAATGTATGTTTGTCAATACTGAATCTTGGAGTGATTTATTCCAGACAGTTAGCGATTCGAACGTTAGGCAGAATAGGTGCTTAAATGTCAGAAATTCTCAGATTCGTGTACAATAGGCCAATATTGTTGTCTGATAACTTCGTAGATATCGTCGATATATACAGGCCTAAGCCTCCTACACGAGAACCGCTTGTTCGATACGAAACTTTTCCTACTGGTTCTTCCTAATTTTACGCCGCCATGTTTAGTAGCTAGATAGCTCTGGCTAAAATCGCTTCGGAAGGATATCGTCACTTATATACGTTTCCTCTCTGCTAGTTACTGAGTGCCACCATAAATCACGACAACTTACGGTCTTTATTTTGTCACAGTTACAAACAAGATCGATTAGCCGCGCGGACGACAAGATGTGCTTTGGAGTAAATGTACTGTTTGCGATTATTGTCAGCATGTACTGTGAAACGTAGATCGTAAATCAGGGGAAAATCACGTGAAATAATCAGTGGTGTCAGGCGCGCGAGGACTGAGAATGTGACACAGTTATAATCACGGGTGCTAGTATGTGGAGAGGGGCTTGGGCTTTTGGGGCTGTTGGGGGGGGATGGGAGGGGTGGATGGAAGGAGAAGGAATGCCTTTTTTCTCCAAAAAAGACGGGTCACGTGGGATGGTGAGCGGGGTGTGGAACAGTGTGTCCTGGGGTGGGGTGGGGACATGGTGGGTAGCTTGAGCGACTGTGGTGCTGGGGGGGAATGGAAAGAGTAATGCGGTGGGACGGTGCTCCTGGGGGGGGGCTGGGGCTGGGTTCGTTGTACTTCTGGGGAATTAACAGGGGGGGGGGAAAAGTCCCAGCTTGTGCTAATGCACGACGGGTGCTTCCGCAATAGAAGCGTGTTTAAGGGGGGAGCGAGGCGGATGGAATTAGACGCTCATAAAATCTAAAAATAATAAAATAAAATCAACAATAAATATACAACAGCACACAGCAACACGGGGAATGGGCAGTGTTTCAAACACTTCATATTGCTTTAAAGGGTCCTAATATTTATGTAGCACTTTGAGTGCTCTTATCGCTAACATAATGTCGTGCATCCCTTTTACCATATAACGAGAACATAGTAATTAGTTAAAAAACAAAGAAAACGTGGGTTCACACGGAACCCATTCATTGCTTTTTCAATTAATGTAATTTAGTATCCGCTCTGCAGCAAATAATTGTTGCCACGCCAAAACAAAGACAAAGACACAGGAGCAACAAAGCAGCACAAACACGATTTTGTTTAATTGTTTTTTTTTTTTTTTTTTTTTTTTGGTAATTTCCAGCTTCAGCCGTTCTTCTCAGCAGGTTATTTTCCCCCCCTCATATTTAGTTCCCCTTTCTTTTTTCCCCCCCTTTTTTTTTTCCCCCCTCATTTTCACTCCCCCCTTTTTTTCTCCGTTTATTTTTTGCCCCACTCCCTCCCCCCTTTCTTTCCCTCATTTATCCCCCACCCTTCCCCCCTCCATTTTCCTTCCCTTCTTTTTTTCCACTCTCATTTTATTTTTTCCATTTCCAATTTTTGTTTTATTGAATTTTTTCTTTTCTTCTTTCTAGTATGAATTTCTTTTCTAGGCGTTAATCTCAAATTTCACCCATAAAAAAAACGTCAAAACTCAACAAAACGCATTTTTTTCACGCTTATATAACGAGCAAAATTTTAAGTAGCTATTTTAAAGGGTTGCCAATTAGTAAGCAGAATAAGGTACTTACCTACCCCAAAACGGAAACGAATTGAAGGTATTATAGCTCTGTGTTGCTATTAACCTGCAGTCAAAAGCCCAACTACTCAGCAAACATTCTAGTTCATTGATTAGAATTTTGTGAGCGTATTCAAACTAGCTAGCGTTTGAATACTTCGTAGACTAGAATTTGGAAGATATTTTGATATTCACCTCTTATATTTAATAATTGACAGCAAAATGAACTCAAGCTAATCTAGCAATTTCGTGTGATTTTTCAACACGAATAGGACCATGAACTATTACATTAACTTTTGTCTATTACTCGCGTCCGCCGTGATGTGGTGATAGCGTGCTCCGCCTACCACACCGAAGATCCTAAGTTCAAGCCACGTCCAAGGCAACATTAAAAATTTGGAGGCAAGTTCTCTCCATTAGAAAAAAGTTTTTCTAAGCGTGGGCGCCCCTAGGCAGGGTATTTGGCAAGCATTCCGTGTGTACTTCTGCCATGAGAATCTTCTCAGTAAAAACTCATCTGCTTTGCGGCTGCCTTTCGGAGCCGGCGTAAAACATGTTTTCGAGGTCCTAATGTAGCGACCTCATTTATAGTTTTATTTATAAAAATACCCTAAGCCACACTTTGGCTTATATCTCGTAAACAAGTTGAGATATCGCAAAAGGTTTACCTTTGTATTAAAGCCCTCATTAGCAGCTTTTATTTGATTTCCATATTGTACAAATACATTTAAAATAAACCCAGGACTATGTTTTGCGTCTCAAGATCCTAGAGATCTAGGCGTTTGAAATGTATCCTTATATTCAAGAAAGACCTCGGCTGATGCAACAGTCAAAGTTTCACTCATTTCTATGCAGTGGCTGTTAAGTGATGCGAGTACAAATATCAGCAGACAGACAAAAATTTAGACTTTCATGGGTTTGGGGTCAAAGTTTGCTTTTTGGAAATTCTGCATTCATAATTCCGGAAGTCGAAACACCGGAAATCAATATTATGGAAGTCAATATTCTGGAAAAATCCGATCCAACACCGGCTGCGCCATGCACAGTAATTGTGCGTAGTACACCCTTCTGCGTAGCGGCTTCGGCCGCACTTTAAAAAATAACCCTTAGCTGATCCAAACCGCACGCCATGCCATGATTCAGGATTTTACTTCAGAATTTTAATTTTGGAATTTTGACCGTTTCCCCACTTTCATATATCAAAATCATCAGTATAGAAAAAAGAATTTAATAAAGCCATGTCTGTCCGTCCGCCCTCTGTCGTCCGCTAGCACGATAACTTGAGCAAATATTAAGATATCCTCACCAAATTCGGTATACGGGCTTATTTGGACCCAGAATAGTATTGAGAATGCGCGACATCGGACGATACCACCCCACTTTTTCGATATCGAAAATTTGGAAAAATGGAAAAAATGAGGAGAAAAACGAATACCGCTAAGCTAATGAAATTTGGTAGGTGAATTGCTTTTATTACGCAAAACACAAATTCCAAAATATTTTGGAATATGAACATTTAGAAGAAGAAAATTTAGAAGTTTAACAGGATGTAAATCAAAAGCCGTTAAAGATAGTACATTGAAATTGGCAGAACGCTATCTTTGCCAAATTATATAGACTGAGTGAAGATAATCAAAATCGGTTAAAGACCACGCACACTTTTTCTAAAGGTCTAACCTTACTAAGTTTGCAATAACTCTATGGTATTTAACTACATTTGACTGATATTCTACCTCAGTAGTGGTATAGTTGAGCTAAGAACAAAACTTAAACAAAATTTGAAAATGGGCATGACCCGTCCCTTTACTTTGTTACTCTTTGTGAATAAATACTTTTCATGCCATAAGTCGAACAAAAATCGCCCAACCCGAACGAAATTTGGCATTAACATTTTTTTCATAGCCACAACTGTTGAACTGCATTTTTACCCGCTCAAGTTCATTAGTGGTAGCCTCTGTATCCTTGTTGCTTCTTCTGAAGGAAAATGAGCTCAGAATAGAACAATACAGATATTATTGCGCAGTCTTATTACACTATTAACCACACAGAGTCAACAACAACGCGTTTCAAGTGCACAGCTGGGTATATAATGCTCGGCTTCACACGAAATTAGACTTTCTTACTTGTTTTTATTTGCTAATAATAGTTTTTTTTTGGGCGCGGTTTAACAATTTTATACGTTATACGCGTCAGCCCTTTTTGGTGACGCCTACTCAAAAATGGCACGTCTAATTGAAAGTATTAAGCAGAGCGTAATTTTCGCAGCGTGACAGTCGGACAAAATTACAATACGCTTTTTGTTTGCATTGAAATGAATAAATTAAACTTATTTACAATTGTATTTATATTTTTGTTTTGTACTTTTATGGATTTGCAATTTTGTTTTTTATTTTATTTTTTATTTATTATTTTGGCCATTGCGAAATTATCATTTATGTCTGCGGAAGTAGTGTTTCTTGTTTTTTGTTGTTTCTGCAGCTATGTGGGTGCTAAAGCTGTAAATCATTACACATACATACGTACAGTAAAATTGAACTGATTAGAGTTTTTTTTTGTTTCCAACTCTGTATTGCATTGATTTAGTGCTTTAATGGCTTTAAAAGCTATTTTTAAATTTAACTTAAGTTACTGATACGCCATGGGGACATACAAATGTATGATGAAATTTGCGTTTCCGTTATTCTCAGAACGGAAATGAGTGAAGTGGGTTTTGTATGAGGTTTAATCTTTGTATTTATTATAAGAGCTGGCTTGCAATAAAGTTAATTTATATATAATTCTAAAGCTTTCAGAGTACTCAATTCTTAGTTCCGTTTTCCTAAACACTCTGATAATCCCGGCCTTCTAAGCAACAGAAGTAAGAAAGTGTAAGTTCGTGTGAAACCGAACATTACATACTCAGCTGTGCACTGAAGCGCCGTTGTTGTTTTCTTGTTTGGTTAATTGTGGTATAAGGCTGCGCAATAATACATACAGAGCTATTATAAAAAACTCGGAGTGGCTTTCTGGCGATTTCGCTTTCAGAGCAAACAGTTTTAGCTATGAAAAATATGTTTATGCCAAACTTTGTTCGGATTGTGACATTTTCGTTCGACTTATTGCATTAAAGGTATTTTGGAATGAGTAAGAAAAAAGGAGCGCGTCACGCCCATTTTCAAATATGGTTTAAGTTTTGTTCTTAGCTCAACCATACCACTACTAAGGTAGAATATCAGTCAAATGTTGTTAAATACCAGATATTTATTGCAAACTTTGTCAAGATTAAACCTCTAGAAGAAGTGGGTGTGGTCTTTAACGACTTTGATTATCTTCACTCAGTCTATATAATTTGGCAAGGATAGTGTCTCTGCCAAATTTCGTTGTAATATCTTTAACGGCTTTTAATTTGCGTATTGTTAAACTTCCAAATTTTCTAAATATGGGTGGTACCATGCCCATATTAGAAAATGTTTAGAATTTATAGTTTGCGTCATAAAACTAATTCAGCTACCAAATTTCATTAGCTTAGCGGCATTCGTTTTCGAATTATCTCACTTTTTCCCATTTTTTTTGAAATTTTTTATATCGAAAAAATAGGCGTGGTTATCGTCCAGTTTCGCTCATTTTCAAAACCAATCTATCTCAGATATCTCAATATTTGCTCAAGTTATCCTACTAATGGGCGACGACGAACATTGCTTAATCAAATTTTTTTCGATACTGATGATTTTGGTATATGGAAGTCTATACCTATCTCGATTCTTTTTTACCTGTACAACCAACCGTTATCTAATCAAAGTTATAATACCATGTGAACAAGTACAGCTGTGTATAAAAAAACCGCGTGAGTACCAAGTAGTCGTGAATTTTACAAGAGCTTTTTTTCGGTAACAGCGGACAAGCCGGACGAGTTACTGTTTTTTTATCGGCTTATTATCGAAAGTGTGATAACCGTTATGTTATCGGTTTGTAATCGACTTTTATCGCCACGTCACCCGCCTCTAGTTGGTTTCTTATCGGATCTTTATCGACGGGTAACAGATGTGTCATAGATTTTATTATGAAGTTTCATAACATTCGATAAGTCGGCGATAATACAAATAACAAACATTTAACACTCCGATAACATACTGATGATTTTTCGATAGCTTTTTGATACAAAATCGATATCTTCTGCTTAGAAGCCGATAAGTTTTCGAGGTAATAATTTATAACAGGGGCCGACTGCTAATACGCGTCCAAAAATATGGGAAAGGAGTCGAACTACGCGCCTTGACTTCAGTTAGTAATACTGCAAGAAACCAAAACAAGTTTTGAGTCGTTGAAAATATATTAACCAAAAACCGTAAAATGGCCCTGAGTCATTTTAAAAAATTACACTGATCGGACCACCAACGGTGTGCGATCACAATTTAATCCGTGCAAAATCCCTTTGTACACAAAATTTTTCCAATGTACAACAACATTACAACAACCATTTCTCTAGGCATAGATCAATTTTTTGTTTTCCGCCTTCCGATTAATACTCAGGATACTCCCGATATTTTGGACGCGTATTAGCAGTCGAACCCAGTTGTAAGTTAATACCCTTTTCGATTATAAATCGATTACTTTGCAATAACTTTTTGATAAATAAGATGTACCTAATATCCTCCTTACGATCGATAACATGCCGATAACAACTATAACACTCCGATAACAAATAATTTTGCAAGAAAAACGATAACCTTTTGGTAACATATCGATAACAGTTTGATTAATAATCGACCATTTTCAATAATAAATTAATAAAATTTCGAAAACACACCGAGTAAAAATCGTAAGTACATCTATAACCTTTGTAATAATTAGAAAGTTAACAATTCTTCGATAACTCGTCTTTATCTATTCGATAATACACCCATAGCAATCGTTAACTGGTCGATAATAACTGGATACAATGCCCATATCCTGTCGATTACAAACCGAAACTAATAGATAGCAAACCGTTGATACTTCTATATCAAAATGAAAACATGCCATCTTCTTTCTGTTGCGACTTCGTTTTTGACTTCTAATTTCTCCTTTCTCTCTCTCCTTTTCTTTTCTTCCTTTTCTTACCTTTTCAATCCTTGGCTTCGATACCGATAATACCATAAGCATCCAACTTATCAATCACTACATTATCGACATTGTTCTTATACTGCTATTTTTCTTCCTCCTATTCTTCAAGTTTCACCTTTTTTTACATTTACCTCTTTTCCTTTGTCATTTCACTTGCTTCCTTATATATCGATGATTTGTTTTTCTGCCTTGGTCAATTTCCATTGGCTGATTTGCTGTCATACCCTCGCTCTTATTAACTTTACCACGTACATTGTTCTCACATTAGCCTATAGTGTGGTGACTACATTAACGCCTACATTTTGAATACCTCCATACAGCATACAACTTCAAGAACTATGCTTACACATACTTAACATATATATGCATAAATTTTGTGTAGATTATACCTGAGAAACGTAAATTCCTCCCTTTTAACATTGCTGACATATCCTACAAATTGCAGATCCACACAATATGATCATGTGATGTGTAAAGGTGATGTGAATATCACCTGCAAAATTGTGTATATTATATTCGTTTAAAAATTTATCATATGAACCACAATTCCTGTCATTACTACCATTACTTTTGGAAACACTTACGTACATATATACTATTTCGTTCGCTCATTTAGAAAGGTCTGTCATTTCAGCGCCGAGTGAAAGTAAGAGTTCGGCGCTATTGACTCCATTCAGTCATTCAAACTATTCATTCAATGAGCGCAATGGTTCAGTGCATTTTAATAGTTTACGAATTGTATAAATCAAGCAAGCACATACATGTATGTATATTTTGCATTGTTTATGTATGTTTGAAAGTCCAAATATATTCGTAATTAAGTGCACTGTAATGTGGCGGCTTCATCGTTACACTCCAATTAAGTTCGTCGCAAATATACAATTCGATGTATTTATTACAATTGCTTACGACGGATAGACGGCAAATCTAAAATACAATTTTAATACCCATTCACACCGTAAAGTATTAATTAGCACTAGTCGGTTGCATTTCATAACACAACGCAAGCGTCAGCGATTGAATGAGCTAAGACCACCAATAAAACTATCAATTTATCGGAAAATTAAACCGGATATTGTGTAGTAAACATGGGATTAGATATGCTTTCGTCATATTTTGTTAATCATATTTCTTTATTCTTGCCTATACTCAGCTAGTAAAATATAAAAAAAAATATTTTCTGACGCGGTAATCTAAATTAACTCAAATAATATCCGTTAGCTTTTGGACTATCGAAACTTATATCCCCTGTAATATATTGCTCTGTGCATAAATTTGAAATTAGCGGAGGAACTCTATATGATATTCGGCATCCTTAACTCGATAGCATCTTTAAATCATTCAAAAAATATTTATCTTGAATACTTCATGAACCAGTACTGCTATCACCAAACTAGACGTTACAGAATTTCCATTCCGCCAACCATGTCACTCTTGAGAGCTCAGTTGGCATCATCGAATTGGCTTTCATTGGAATAAACTTCTTGAGAAAACTGGAGCAAGCTTGTATGTGTATAGCTACATGAAAAAAGATAAGAGAGATGAATCCTAGTAAAACACGAGGAGTGAAGGTTACAACCTTTGCTACAACTTCTATAGTTCATGTGCCAAACTTTCTTAAACCACTTGATGTCCAACAACATAGTCCAGCGAATTAAAACGCAGCAGCTACGCTGGCTAGGCCATGTTATGCGTATGAAAGATGATACTCCGGCCAAGAAAGTTTTTCTATCGGAACCCGCCTATGGAAGCAGAGGTAGAGGACGGCCCCACTCCGTTGGAAGGACCAGGTAGAAAACGATTTAAACTCCTTTGGTGTGACCAATTGGTGCCGGTTGGCGGAGCGAAGGAGCGAGTGGCGCGCCTTGTTGGACGGCCATAACCGTTTAGACGGTTAAGCGCCAATTAAGTAAGTAAGTAAGCATCAAACGAGGGAGTCACACCCTCTGCATGAGATCAATGGTAATGCTCAGTGATGGGATCCCTTTCCGGCTACGATCGTGGGCCTAGAATCGAACTGAGCTATCGGCACATGAAACCATTCTGTGATATATGCCCAGAGCTACTTGCACAGTGAAAATAAATGACCGTTTCTGTACATCCTACTTCTCTCGGTGTAATAGCCATCTTTTTGACGGTGTGCGGTCTTCGTCGGACTGATTAAGGTGCTTGAATCTACGTCGCTCCACCTAATAAGTGGGTGGTATGATGTTGGGGACCCCGCTCGGGAAATAACGGTCACCCTAGCACAGTAAGAGACACTGCTTTGGCATAAGGTTTTTCATCCTCCAATTTAACGGTAATTTAATGAAGATAAACCGGGGATAGAATCCAGGGAAGATGAAAGCGGTGCAATCGATGAATTGTACTTGGGGAGCGAAAACATCGCAATCTCAAGAAGAAGAGTGGAGAAAGGTAAGAAGCAGAGAAAGTAAGGGGGACTTCTTAGTGTACCGTGCAGAATTAAGAATTTTCCAGCGCAAGAGACTGGGAGAGTGAGAGATTGGCATAAGCCCGTAAGGCCGCACACGTAGATCAATAACAATATAAGGAGATAGAAACTTCGAGCAGGATGAAGAGACTGATGGTGTTAACTCTGCTTTTAAGAGAAAAAAAGAACTGTGTAGTCCAACGACAAAATGTGTGGTCCAAAGCTGTAGAACTGAGAGGCCTTAATAGCGAGGGAGTAATGAACCCCGAAATATCTTGGGTAAAAATGGCAACACCAAAAAAAAAGTACAGAAAAAGCAGGTGTTACGCCATGTCTACCACAAGTCTAATTAATTTGGGAGGATGATGGACCGCGGTAACCTCAGTAGGATCTAAAGCAATCGCATTCTTTGCAGCAGCTTTCTCAAAATCATTCCTATAGTGGTCAGGAACTCAAATGAGCGTGATAGCTTTGAAATTCGCGCCGTTAATGAAGACACTTACGAGAAGGAAACATGGGCCCCTACAATCGCTCGTGATTTAACTTCAAAAATATTAGCCAAGTTTGGGAGGATGTGGACGTAATGGAAAACCTCTGGGACATAATGACATACGCAAGGACATATAATTAATGGAAGTAGGAGTGGGTATGGGAGTAAGAGTGGGAATGGGAATAATATTGGGAGTAGGAGTTTAAGTGGAAGTGGGAGTGAGAGTAAGGGTGGGTAGATAAGAGTAGGAGTGAGAGTGGAGTAGGAATGAAAGTGGTAGTGGGAGTGATAGTGGGAGTAGGATAGTGGTAGTGGGACAGGATTACGAAGAAGAAATGGAAGATAAAGTAGAAGAAAATGGAAAATAGACTGAAGAAGGGAGGCGAGGCTCGATTTTAGGGCAACAGAAAATGTACCGGATACTGGTTTTTTTAAATTTGGCTGATTCCTATTTTATCAAAGCTTTTATTCGAGCTCTTCGAATCATCAAACATCGTCATCGTCAACGCTTTCATTGTCATCGAATTATAACTTTTATTGCAAATTTTCACGCTGCCAACACTAATTTGCACTCGCTTCCATTGCATGCCGCTATTGGCCGTTTTTTTTATTGTTGCATGCCGCCACACAGTTCAAGCGTACAAGTTCCAACCAAACGTTTGACATTCAATGCAAATCTAATGCGACGATTATCACGCCATGACTCACAAATGTAAATTGTCTAACAAATGCATGCATAATAAATACTCAACAATGTGTCGCTGCATAAGCACACCGAAAGCAACAACAAAGTTACATAGGTTCCTCTACACCTTTTACTTGGCCCTCTCTGGTGGTGATCGCTTCATGATGACGACGGACGTATGCCCCTTTGCAACCCGACAATGAGTAGTGGCAATTGATTGCAAAGTGCAAAAGAGCAGCGACATTGTCGGTCTCCTTTATTGTTTTTTTATTGTAGCGTTAATAAAGTTGAAACAGTCGCTGCGCTACCGTCACCGGTGCTCATCGCCTTTCGTCGAGTGTTGCCGTTTGACTATGCGTAATTTTTGTTTTTGTTTACTACCATTGTTGCAACATGAATGCTTTCTTTGTGCTGTTTGTTCTTTTTATACTCAGCTGAGCAGAGCTCACAGAGTATATTAACTTTGTTCGCATAACTGTAATCCGTAACGACATAAACTAATCGAGATAGATATAGACTTCTATATATTAAAATGATCTGGGTGAAAAAAGAAATTCATTTAGCTATGTCCAAAAAAAATTTTTTTGGAGTCAAATTTTAACAAAAAATTTAATATCTTTGCAGTATAAAAGTAAATTATGTTAACATTCGACTCCAGTAATGGTATGGTGCAACAAAATACAAAGATAAGAGAAAATTTCAAATGGGCGTAACCCCGCCCTTTTTCATTAATTCGTCTAGAATACTTTTAATGCCATAAGTCGAACAAAAATTTACCAATCCTTGTGAAATTTGGTAGGGACATATACTCTATAACGATAACTGTTTTTCTGTGAAAATGGCGAAATCGGTTGGAGCCACGCCCAGTTTTTATACACAGTCGACCGTCTGACCTTCCGCTCGGCCGTTAATACGATAACTTCAGAAAAAACTTTGTAAAATGGGTGCGACACCTACCATATTAAAAAGAAGAAAATGAAAAAGTTCTGCTGGGCGAAATCAAAAGCCCTTGGAATCTTGGCAGGAATACTGTTCGTGGTATGACATATATAAATAAATTAGCGGTACCCGACGGAAGATGTTCTGGGTCACCCTGGTCCACATTTGGTCGATATCTCGAAAACGCCTTCACATATACAACTAAGCTACTCCCTTTTAAAACCCTCATTAATACTTTTAATTTGGTACCCATATCGTACAAACGCATTATAAATTCACCCCTGGTCCACCTTTATGGCGTTATCTCGAAAAGTCGTCCACCTATGGAACTAAGACCTACTACGATTTAAATAATCATTAACTCATTTGATACACATGTCATACAAACACATTTCCAGGGTTACCCTAGGTTTCATTTTGCTAAATGGTGATTTTCCCTTATTTTGTCTCCAAATCTCTCAGCTGAGTATGTAATGTTCGGTTACACTCGAACTTAGCCTTCCTTACTTGTTGTTTTTGTTTTTACTTTTTGTGATTTTTATGCTAATTTGCGGCAGAGCGCAAAAAACCAAAGAAAATTAGTATGTAAGCTATTTAATTGAATTTGGTAGCAAAAAAAATTGATTAATAAGCCGGCCACAACTTGCGTTAGTTGAGTGCATTTCGTGTTTGTTGTTTTACAGGGCAAAGTTCATTGATTTGTCGACTTTGACTAAGTAGTATTTTAATTTGCAATCAGTTGTGGCTTTTTGCTAAAATTTTTTTTTCAAATTGTTTATTACTCACTGTTGGCGCACTTAATTGAATTACTCAAGTGATTTCATTGGCAGCGCGTTCTGTGTGAACGATTGGTAAAATATTATTCCGGGCTATTATATGATATAAACAAAAATTTCTCAAGACGAGAATTTTTAAAGTGAAAGAGGAAATAAAACGTCTTTCATAGAACCCTAACGGGCGGACCATGCCTGTCAGTGCAAGGTTAGGTTAGGTTGAACTGGCCTATCAATAAAAACCTTAAGTGGACTGAATTTGTCCATAGTGTTAGCAGAAGCTCTTTGACGACCAAACGGAAGAACCCTAATCAGTTTCGAGGACATATGTAATAGAATAACTCCGTTCTCTTGGCAAATACTAGCAGTTTTCTAGGACACAGCTTAATTACTGCCTCGATATCTGGCAACTCTGCCGCCCCTAATAGCTGAAGTCTTGACCTAGCGAGCGCAGGACATGAACACAGAACGTTTTGTGAGTGCAATATCGTAGGCGTTGCATATGATTTTAGAAATTTAGCAGCCCCGCGCTTTTGTCCACGCCTTTCCTGCTTGATGGATCATATGCAACTGTCTCCTTTTGATTTCTCCCAAACGAATTGGGACGTCTGTCGTCGACTAAGGCACACTCATCGGCCTTTTCGTTACCTTCTATCCATTTATGACCGTTAACCCAGTAAAGATGTATGGTCCGGCCTGAGCGAGTTTTTCCAATTCTTCTTTGCATACCAGAACACTACTCGATGAAGTACTGTGTGAGATTATTGCCTTAATCGCGGCCTGACTATCAATATATAAATTCCCTTTCAGGATGGGACGAAGAGTTATACAAAATGGATCAGGTGGAGAACGAGTATAATACAAAGTTCTGTTAATTATTTGTTAGTGCATTTCCCTCTGACAGCGATGTCACTCTTTGTAGCTAGAGAATTTGAGCCTGAAGGACTGGTAGCTTCGCAGGAAAGCCGAGCGCCAGCCGTGCTAAAAAGATAAAGCGGGAAAAGGTTTGAGCCATATACTGAAGTTATTAAGCTCGTAATGATCGAATACTCAGTTCTATTGGGGATAGGTTAGGTTGAGCTGGCCGGTCAATAAAGACCTCATATAGACAGAATGTGTCCATTGAGTTTCTATTGTGGCCATTGTCTAGTAGGCTTTCATGTGGCTGAACTTCTTTGAGAAAACGGGAGCAAGTGATATGACAAAAGATAATAAAATCGTGACCTCCCTCTTTGAAGTCAAAGGCAATCCGTTTGGGCCAATCCAGAGGCACTGCTTACTAAGAGGCATCAATCTTATTAAAACCCCACGATTTGATCCAAGAGGGTTACAGTTTTGGCTACAACTCCTTTAATTTCTAAGCCCAACTTTCCCAAAGCACTTGATGAGGTGCCAAAAGAGCACCTCATTCTTGGTGAGCTTCACAAACTGCACTCCGATAGCATTATCATCACAGTTACAGAAAACTGTAATTGTTTGTCTGTAAAGAGTTAACGGTGAGATCTTGACCCTTCGTTTATTAGTCGCGCTGCCAAATTATGTGAAGAGTGCTTTAAACTTGCTTGTTGATAATTAAGATGCAGATGGAAATGGAAATAAACATGGAGATGGAGTTGAGATGGAGATGGAGACGGGGTATCCTGTCACTTTAAAACGTTTGGAAAGTTCAGGCCTCCAAGGTTGGCGATTGTCCATTCTGTCTTTTCTTGCTTATTACAGAGGGATGAGTAGAATAACTCTTTTCAACAAGTGCCACTTTGAACTAAAAGGCGGTCGAAAATTAAAGTCCTCTCGCGGCGATCAAAAATCACGCTCGAAGTGCTGGGTAGGTCATATATGCGAGTGAACGAAGACGCACCGGCCGAGCAAGTATTTGAACTGACATGCTTATTTGGAAGCAGAGAAGTGGGGAAGGGCATTATCTGCCAAGTGGGAGACATACACCCCCATTTTGACGCATCTATCGGGAAGCAGGGATACCGGCGTGATTTGTTATGAAACTCCCAAAAAACTTCAAAACTATAAGATTTGAGAATTTCCGGCTTTATATCTATTAACCATGTGAACGTCGCTTTCAGAGCCTCATGAGCTAAATCGACATAGAAAACTTTAATGTCTACAACCTCACAAATCGTTAAAGGTTTAAAAGTGTACATCTATATATATACATTTTTATTTACATATGTTTTGGTTTTGTTTTTATATTGTTAAGTTTTTTTTTCTACCAAACGAAATGCCCACTTACTGTCGACTTGTTTGAGCGCGCACTTGGTTGCAAAAGTCAAATAGCAGTACAAAGTTATTATTATTGCTGTAGCAGTTTTTCCACAAACACTCATATAAATGTCGTGGCATGTTGCAAGTAGCCGATTTAAGAGTGCAACAAAAATATTTACATGCATGCATACGACACATATCCGGCTGAAACCAACCTCTCAACAGCCTCACACAGCAAATACGTACCACCTCAATGGCCATTTCAAGTACTCATGTTTTGTTGGTGATTATTTGAGTGTTTGGACAATTGCTTCGTTTGATTTGCTTTAGCCAGCTGAAAATGCAAAGAAGCAAAAATCATATGCAAGAGTTTCACCGTGCTAAGCATTGCTATCGAAGCAATCAATATTTGGATAGTTGGCAAAATTATGCATGTGGGTCCAAAAAGCAGTTACATAACAAGGTGGCGTATAAAACATTTAACAGCAGGGTGCCTTTTTTGCATGTTTTGGTTTACATGCTAATGGAAGTCTTCGTCAGTTTGTTGTTATTGTTGGGCGGGCGGTCTTTATCAAAGGCTAAATATAAGGCGGAAGTAAAGTGGCTCATCACGGCAGCGTCTTCTGCTGCGATTAAGGATGCAGGGGATGATATGCTATCCAATGCTACTACGGTTAGGGAATATAACCTCTACTCTGATAGCCAAGCGGCTATCAAGGTCTTGGGTTCAACTGGGAGTGCCCTGACCTCGCTTGCGATTGCATCGAACTATTTTATGATACATATTATCTGGGTCCCGGGACTTTGTGATATCTCTTAGCCCGCATCGGTACAATTGAACCGGATACAGATGGCTGTAAGGATTTCGGAATTCCGCTGGCTACATATGGTCTACTCCTGCATAACTGGGCCTCGAGTCAGTTCAGCAAGCGTTGGCGGACGCCACTTCTTGCAGGGTAGCAAGATCCTTCTGGCCGAAAGTGGATGGCAGGAAGTGTGCCGAAATGATTGGGTTTACTAAGGCTCATCTATCAACGTTTATTGGGGTTTTAACAGGGCACTGTCCAACGGGAGTACATGCGGTACGTGTCAGTTTACTGGGAACTCCATTGATTGAGCAGCTTTTGCCATAACTAGGCGTAGAAGTATTTTGGTCCCGAATCATTTGAATCTCAGAAGGATTTATCCAAGGTTAAGATAGATCTCATAACCAATTATATCGTTGCTACGCAACGATTTTACAAGTAGATTTAACTACGTTACCGTTATTTATATGGCATCACAAAAAGCCTTTGTGCTGCCCGAGAGAGCTTCCCTCTACTACGGCCGCTTCCGTCTAACTCAATTCTAGATTTAATTTCGGTGTTGTTTAATTCTCGAGACTAAACCTTTTTTCGAAAGCTGTCCCTATGTGTCCAAAAAACCATTAATCCTTATACTCAGCTCTGTACGATTGAAAACAAATTTTCCGGATTAATGCAACCTTTCATGGAGGTGAAAGTGTATAGTAAGTGGACATAAACGAGTCCCTCGATTGATTGAGATATCTTAATGAGTTTTTGTTGAATTTGTTGATGTCTAAACGATGTGATCGGACCACTACGACATATACTACCATTTGTTGAAATTTTGGCAGATGCTTGCGTACAAAGCATACACAGTTTTCTCCGGCCTTAGCCCAAGTCCAATTTTTGCCAACTTTCTGATCTCACTCATCACGGCACGGAATGGACCTGAGATCAAGATCGAGAAGCCAGTCTATGTATTTTCACACCATTTAGTCTGCTGCCTATCGTCTCACAAAGTCATGGAAGTTCTCTTTCTTAAAAGACTCTTGCCCATATAGAAGAGCGTAAAATCATACCCAATCTGATCACCAGTTTGGCTTCAGAAGAGGGCACGGAACAATAGAGCAGGTCCACAAACTCACCGAGCAAATATACGACGCTTTTTGAGAAGAAAAATACTGCACAGCTGCTTTTCTAGATATTTCACAAGCTTTTGATCGCGCATGGCATGCCGGACTACTCTATAAAGTAAAACACACCCTCCGTATAAACTGCTTCTTATTTATACAATCATATCAAAAGATCATTATTTATCGTTAAACAAGGCGTGGAGCAGACTGCCCTTATGAGTGCTTAGCAGGCGTCCCGCAAGGCAGTGTAATGGGCCCAATACTCTATCGACTTTACACGTATGACCTCCCAATAGCAGAAGGCGTCACTATAGGCACGTTTGCCGATGATACTCCGGTGCTGGCCGTTGACCCTAACCCTAGCGTGGCTTCATTCAAGCTCCAAGGAAGTTTTAAATAAAATTACCCGTTGGCTGAAAAATGGAGGATCAAATCCAATGAATCAAAATCCTTTCAAGTGACGTTTGTATACGCTGCTAATCCTGCCAATTTTCCATCAGCGAGTTTCAAAAGATCTTTTTTGAATGATTTATGCTTAGAATCTTACCCAGCCATGCAAAGTCCTTCGTGGCTCGAAAATTCGTAACGTTTTTCGCCAAGTCTTTTCTGCACTGCATATTGCTCTTTATATTGATTCATGGAGATTTCATACTTCTGTAGGTCATCATTTGCATGGCATTGATTAAAAACCTCCTGAGGTGTTTATCACCTTGGAGGGAAGGTATTCTTGCCCCTTGAGATTTGACTGGCAACTTTGTACCGTACTGAAAGTTTATTCCAGAGACCTCACTTGGCTGCCCATATTCTCGAAAGATTAAATGGATGTCTTGTTTCTAAAGAGTCTATCACTGACATCTCTGTTGAATAGACTAAAATTTTCATTTTAGATTAAAGTGCGGTGGTTTTGATTTCATTAAACTTCAACCGATTCGTGAGTCCACCCTCACCACTGCGACATTGTAGTTACGGAAATTAAGTAAAAATAATTTATTAAACGTATTCTTTATGGGAATACACGCGCTTGGTTTGCCTTCTCTGTTTGTAAAAAAGATTGTTGTTTTTTTCTGTAGCCCGATGATCTTTAAGCGCCAAACCCACCGTTCAATGCATTACCATAAGAAGAACCATTAGGATATCATAAGCAATTTTTGGCATGCCAGTTGATCTGCGCCACCCTACTCATTGGACCGGGCCACGCTTGTTTCATTATACATGTTTTATTCAACGTCAAACATCTTCCTTCTCTGCTTACCGATACTAAACAAAAACTTGCTTAAATTATTAGCTTACAGTTGATGACCGGGTCAGAATTTTTGGGTATGTGGATTATTGTAGTCGCCCTCACCATATACATGCCTACGGCGAAAATATTTTAATCCCACTGGGCTACTCACTTTCTAGCTCATTCCCTTCTACAGTCTACATTGAGCTACTCACTTTCTAGCTCATTTCCCTTCGTCACCTAGAACCCTCAACTCATCTCTCGAATATTCAGTCGTCTATTTATCGCTCATCATCGTACTTCATATTGCTGTCACCACTGCTACATCTTTATTTTTATGCATTTTTTGCGTCCTTAGTTTTGGTATTTTAAAACTGGCATAGTGATGTGAAGTATCCGATAACATCACCCATATATTGTCGCGAATATTAGCTTCAATATGCTGTTAGTAAATAATCACAACAACAAAAACAGCAAGCGGCCACACTTATGTATACGTAAACATTAAGGCAAGCAGCCACACGTATGTACAAGGCAATGAAGAATATACCATACACATAACCAGCAGCTCGAAGTGAAGAGATATCTCACACACACACATGCAGTCATCAGCTAAGAGCATAAATTGTTACTCACACATACACACGCATATGGCTAGAAGAAAAACATAAACTACAGAGATACATGTATATAGCTAAATAACCAAGTTGTATCTCATAACTGACCTTAGGAGAAATGGTTGAACGAGGTAACCGAGAGTATAAAAGCAGCGCAAGCTGAGGAATCGGTGATCAGTTTGATTTAAACACGCTATTAGTGAATTACTAGTAGTGAAGTACTACTCTCGAAGTAGTCTAAATAAAGACCATTTTGCAATACTGAATATTGGAGTTATTTATTCGATAGTCAGCGATTCGATCGTTTGCAGAAGTTGTATCATTATCAGCAATTTCCGAAAATTCGCTACAGTATACTCAATCATATCTGAAAGAGTAACTTCCAAAATCAAAGTTTCTTAACCCCAGAACCGCTCTTTTCATTTAAACTTAAGGAAAATCTGCATAACTCGAAATTTCAATTTTTCATACACCGCAACTTCATCCCGCCTGTGTTTTCAGTTAGTCTTTAATAAACAAAAAAAATATTTGTCGGTAATTTTTAAAACAAATGCATAACTAAAAGCACAAAGGCGAAAGTTGAATGTGTGAAATAATTTAAGTCAACATTTGTGTATAATTACAGTTAATAAGCGGTGATTTAATTGTTTTCACTCTTTGTTCACCAATGATTGATACTTAAAAATTCCCACGCTAAATTTTCGCTTTCACTACAGACAATCCCAAAAATCGCTTGTACCTACCCAACTGATGAAATGCATTTGCATCATTCACTAAAAATGTTGAATAGCTGAAGAAACTGAAAATGTAAATACGAGCATACAAATAATAGAGTTGCTTGAAGAACCCGCCTTCATTGTGAACTAGTTTTGAAGGAATTAAGAACTGCTTGAAATTTTATTTTAACTAATAAGAATAAGGGGCATACATTTATATTGATTCATAGCTTAAGTACAAGGTGGAAGGCATAGTCCCACACGAATGTCAGTGGCCGGACGAAGACATCAAAACCTCCCCCGAAGAGGCATCAGGATCACCATGAGGTAGGAAAAATCCGGCTTCGCCGAAGTGGCCAAAATGTCTTCCCGTGTTATCTGCCGCTTGGTAAAGACGCAGGATGGGGCCAGAGTCAAATCAAGGCACATGCTGGCGAAGACGCAAGAACTTTGCTCTATATAAGGCAGCGGTTGCTAGATTGCTATTGTCTATTGTGGGATGAAGATCGACATCGTCGATTGGAAAGACTTTCCGGCTCAGCCTAGGGCTAGGTCATTGGTTCCTGTGGCTCCTGCAGAACTTGAGAGAATTCTCAGGATGCTGCAAGTCATAAATCCAGCTTTCCCGGCGCAGGAATTGAGTGTAATTCTAGTCGAGGTCGCAGTAGAACCTCGTTGGGAGGTTTCTTTGCCCTGCCGTGTGTCGGCGAGGTTGTAGCTTACTTATATCGTGCCGTGGCATAGCGCGCATCACTTTCGGTTGTTTCAATGGACACAGGCATAGAAGCAAAAGAAAATGTATTCCATAAAAATGTGGTGATGGCAAGCGAGTCTGGACCAAGTCATGTTGTGGAGTGCTCTCTTTAGTCGCCTTTTTAAAGACAACGTTTAATTGGTTGTCATCCAAGAACCCAGGGTAGATAATTTCAGCACGATGTAAGAGAGAATCTCCACTGTTTGTCCCATAATCTAGACTTACTTCATTAAACCTGTTGTGAAGAGTTCAAGAGTCAAAAGCCCCTGCAGTGAGCCAAAACAGCTATAATATAAAAATAAACTTAGGCTCTACAAAAAAGCTTTGAGACAAGCGAAGAGAACTACGTGGAGAAACACCTGCACTAGAATCGAAACTCTTGACGTAAGACGTAGAAGCTTCAGCTATCATGGAAGATGTGGTTTGAACAGGAAGACGCTCTGTCTGTAGTGAAATCTTTATCTTTTCCCACTGCCAAGCGGCAATTTAATTCCTTGGCTCTTACTCATTCACTTCCGAACTAACACTAAAATGTCGCCGATCTTTTCAAAATGTGGCTCAACAACCTCACATGGGACCCAGGCACATGAACATTGAGGAAAATTTCAAACAGACGAAGCAGATTCTTCGTGATTATATATATATAACATTCGCCATATGCAAACTAATTCTAAAAGCGTCAAGCTAACGACAGATGGCAACCAGTTTCAGGCTGTCGAACATATCTAGTGCTTTGGCGAAATGAGTTCTGCCACGTTATATCCTAAGAAGGATAGATTCCACCCTTGGAGCAGTCTTACTAGGCTCTGTTTTGGCAGACATACAGAAAGCTGGAGTGCTCTATCTTCGATGATGTATGAGCTGTAGGAGAAGTACATCCGCACACCGCACACACAGGTAGGCTGCGAGTGGGCATCAACAACAAAAAAGTCGTGTCTGCTAAAAGCGAAGAGATTACACTTTTCATTCAATAAAAATTTTCTGCCGCTCTTGGGCTTCTTCAGTTTTGCTTTTTTATACTCAGCTGAGCACAACTCACAGAGTATATTTAAATATTTTTTTTCTTATCCTTCATTTTTACCACTTGCGTTGGCGATCCGGTCGCTATAAATTTATCGTTAATACGTGTGTATGTCAAATAATAACAAGTAAGGAAGGCTAAGTTCGGGTGTAACCGAACATTACATACTCAGTTGAGAACTATGGAGACAAAATAAGGGAAAATCACCTCGTAGTAAATGAACTTAGGGTAACCCTGGAATGTGTTGTATGACATGTGTATCAAATGGAAGGTATTAAGAGTATTTTAGAGGGAGTGGGCCATAGTTCTATAGATGGACGCCATTTAGGGATATCGCCATAAGGTGGACCAGGGCTGACTCAGAATTTGTTTGTACATATGGGTATCAATTTAAGTGTAATGAGTATTTTAAAAGGGAGTGGCCTAGTTCTGTGGTGGACGCCTTTTGAGAATCGCCATAAAGGTGGACCAGGGCTGACTCTAGAATTTGTTTGTACGTATATGGGTATCAAATAAAGGTATTAATGAGGGTTTAAAAGGGAGTGGTGGGTAGTTGTATATGTGAAGGCGTTTTCGAGATATCGACCAAAATGTGGACCAGGGTGACCCAGAACATCATCTGTCGGGTACCGCTAATTTATTATATATGTAATACCACGAACAGTATCCTGCCAGATTCCAATGGCTTTTGATTTCGCCCTGCAAAGCTTTTTCATTTTCTTCTACTTAATATGGTAGGTGTCACACCCATTTTACAATTTTTTTTCTAAAGTTATATTTTGCGTCAGTAAAACATCCAATTACCATGTTTCATACCTTTTTCGTATTTGGTATATATATTATGGCATTTTTTCATTTCTAGTACTTTCGATAGCGAAAAGTGGGCGTGGTCATAGTCGATTTCGGCATTTCACACCAATAAAAGTGAGTTCAGATAAGTACGTGAACTGAGTTTAGTAAATATAGTCGATTTTGCTCAAGTTATCGTGTTAAAGGCCGAGCCGAAGGACGACGGTCGACTGTGTATAAAAACTGGGCGTGGCTTCAACCGATTTCGCCCTTTTTCACAGAAAACAGTTATCGTCCTACAATCTAAGCCCTACCAATTTCACAAGGATTGCTAAATTTTTGTTCGACTATATGGCATTAAAAGTATCCTAGACAAATTAAATGAAAAGGGCGGAGCCACGCCCATTTTGAAATTTTCTTTTTATTTTTGTATTTTGTTCACCATATCATTACTGGAGTTGAATGTTGACATAATTTACTTATATACTGTAAAGATATTAAATTTTTTGTAAATTTAGACTTTAAAAATAAATGGGGTGTCTTCTCCGATTTTGCTAATTTTTATTAGCATACATATCAGTAATAGGAGTAACGTTCCTGCCAAATTTCATCATGATATCTTTCAACGACTGCCAAATTACAGCTTGCAAAATTTAAATTACCTTCTTTATAAAGTGGGCGGTGCCACGCCCATTGTCCAAAATTTTACTAGTTTTTCTATTCTGCGTCATAAGTTCAACTCACCTACCAAGTTTCATCGCATCCGTATTTGGTATGAATTATCGCCTTTTTCGATTTTTCGAAATTTCGATATCGAAAAAGTGGGCGTGGTTATAGTCCGATATCGTTTCATTTTAAATAGCGATCTGAGATGAGTGCCCAGAAACCTACATACCAAATTTCATCAAGAGACCTCAAAATTTACTCAAGTTATCGTGTTAACGGAGCGGACGGACGGACGGACGGACATTGCTCAATCGAATTTTTTTTCGATACTGATGATTTTGATATATGGAAATCTATATCTACCTCGATTCCTTTATACCTGTACAACCACCGTTATCTTATCAAAGTTATATACTCTGTGAGCTCTGCTCAAGCTGAGTATAAAAAGATAATAAAGCATCAACAAAAATTAAACAGATTTATAACACGTTTTAACCAACTATAAATCAATGCGAAAGCAAATAAAGTAAACAACATACAAACTGACACCAAAGCTGACAGCGCAACAGACTGACAGAGTGACTGTGAAATATAAACATCCTGCTAGTAGCAATTTTTATTTATCTTTAGCAAGCAACTATTTGGCTGCAACATCTAGCTGTTGCTATTTAGTGTTCGTCAATTTATATGTCATATATTTATATGGTGATTCGTGTAGACGGCTACCAATTTTGTAGGCATGCACACACACACACACACTCAGAAGCTCAAAATAGTAATCAGAGTCGACATCATTCATTCATACGTTTTGTGCGCGCAGTCAAGCCAGACTTAATGGCTGCTTGCATGGCTGTATTGGTCGCTGTGCCAACAAAACTTGTTTTGTGACCAAAAATTACAAAATTGTGTTTCAATATTGAGTGCTGAAATCAAGAAAACAAAATGTTAAATTATTGATCATATGATTCTTTTTGATTTGTAATGAAAAGTTGCACTGAAGATGGCACAGCGCGAAATCGGTTTGGGTTCAAACGAAGTTTGAAAAGTTATAATGTAAAATTATCGCAAAATAGGCAGGACAAAACAAATAAATTGCTTAATTTTGTTCGTTTTTGTCTTAGTCTCTGATTGCTTTTTACTATTTTTGCATAGTTTTGGGATATGTCTTGAGAATGTTTACGGTTAAGGTTTTACAAGCCAGGTTCTCAAGTCATAACAATAACATTTTCAATAGTGACTCACCCTCTTTAATCTGCCATTATTTATGTACTATATCGACACATCGAAGATGTCTCTCAGTGTGCTTCGCGACGCAGTACCAAACTAATTGATCGAGAAATATTTCTCCTTCTTTTGCTAATGTGAACTTTCATTAGCCACGACTGTAGAAAAATAGCCACACATGGCCCACAAATTAATTCGCTACTCTCACTAACACGACTGCCTTTATATGTAAACCAAAGTCTCTGTCATCTCTCAGCACTTAAATTAACACAGCAACAAATTTTTAATGAATGAAATTTTTCTACCAAAACAAGTTTTGCATTAAAAAAAGTGTGGGTGTGCATTCTGTTTCTAAATTTAAACAATTTTAATTTACAAAATTTTAAATCAAATATGAGCTATCTAAAGTGAAACATTTTATGAGATTCAGTTCCTTAGAAGGCTATTAGTTAGCATAAAAATATAAATAAAGCAATCGAATACTACAAACCTGTGTATACACTTACCTATGAATATTTGTATTGCCTTACATAGAAACATCAACGCAATTAGTTCATCACATATTTCGGCTATACAAGAACATTACGAAAGACTTAAGCAGCGAACTTGATCCCTCTACTCATAACGCAATATGCTAATTACAATACAAATTCTGCAAAATCGCTTATATTTGTAGTTGTATTGTAGTTTTCCTTTAAACAAAAGTGCTATTTTTTTATTGCGCCAATGACCATAATTATACAAATTTATTTCTCTTGACATTGGAGAAAATTAAAAAAAAATTAACACACGAAAAATTAAAACATGTTTTGTTATACATGTTTCGGAGTGATCAGTTCTTCTTCTGCCGCTTTTACGGGCTATCTAATTTATTTTATTTGGGAATAAGTGCTCGGCTCAAAAATATTAAAGAGCCGGGCATTATAACTGCGTTGGTTGTACAGGTCGGTCGAGGGATTCCGGACAAAGTAAGGTCTTTCGCGAAGACTTTTTATGTTTTTGTCCCTGTTGTTTGACGTAACCGGTGCATGTCTCGAAAATACGTTACTGACAACATTAAGGATTATTATGATTATATTTCCATTTTTGTTGTGGGTGTTCTATTGAGATTTCAAATATGAGGGTCGAAATTAAAAAGTTGAAAAATATTTACACTTTCTAAGTCGCTTGAACAAATTAATTCCATCTCGAGAATCTATTGGTATCATACCAAATATGTTAATCTATGATATCCCTACAAAAATCGTGCGACTAATCGCTAAAGGATTGGTCTCCGATTGATCTCTTTTGTCTACATTTGGGCATAATTGATCCCCTCCAGTCCCTTTCGGGTACAGTTGGGATTAGTCAGTTTGAAATCTATGTAGCCCTTTTTAAGAAATATTATAAAAGATTACAGGTGACTGAATCGAGTTATTTAAGAAAAATTTGGAGCCCTATATCGAAGCTAAATTACTAGGACTTAATAAAAAAGTCATCTGCCTTAGTAGATGCGTTCGGAGTCGGCCAAAAACGTTTAGGATGATCAACCAATGGAAAAATTAAGAACAGCACACCACAATTTGGAAGAGAAGCGGGCTTAATCTCCCCGGATATATACCGCGAAAAAACATTATTATTATTATTTTGGAATGATATACAGGATCATACCGTCAACTTGGCTGCTTGCGGTTTAACACATGTATGTATATATTTCATGTTCTTGTAAATTTGTACATAATTGTAGGGCTATACTAATTTTTCCTTTGAGGAAAATCAGGTATTTTTGTTTAATTAAAGATCCTTTAATTAAAAAAAATAAAAATCACCCTCTACTTCTACTACTCAACGTACTTCATTTTTATACAAAACTTATTTTAAATTTTAGAAAGACATACAGATTCTCTTATTGATCCGAAAAGGTACACTCAAAAAAAATTATCAATAAGGCGATGCCATCTAGGTATCAATGTGCAATTTTTGCTTATCTTTTTGTCGTAATCAATGATCTTATGTTATTGACATTTTCGAAATATAGTTTGATACTTGTATTTTGTCAAGTTAATAGACTACATACAAATGTAATGCGTTTTATAATCAATCTAGTATTAAATGTTATCATATGAAACTAGGAAATTTATACAGTTATCATTTTGATACATTTTAAGGGCGAAACAAATATTTTCCATTGGCAAATGCATAGTCAAGATACCAAATTGATACTTTTAATTATACTTTTTATAATATTTATCGTTGCATTGATACCACGAAAATGATACCGTTTATAGTTTCATTTTTGCACATCGTGTATTAAATGATAGTGATACTTGAGTGTACTAGTCTTCATATGTTCCCATATGGGTACAAAGGGGATTGGTCCTATCGATCCCTTGGGGGTATAATGGGTACAATTAGTCTCTTTGTTGGAACAATATTCTATAAAAGCGTGCAATTACTGGCGTATGCTGATGACATTGATATCATCGGCCTAAACACCCGCGCTGTTAGTTCTGCTTACTCCAAACTGGAAAAAGAAGCGGTAAAAATGGGTTTGATGGTGAATGAGCACAAAACGAAGTACCTGCTGTCATCGAGCAAAGAGTCAGCGCATACGCGCCTTGGTGACCACGCTACTGTTGGTAGCCATAATTTCGAAATAATAAAAGACTTCGTTTATTTAGGAACCAGCATCAACACTAGCAGCAACACTCAACACTGAAATCTAGCGAAGATCCATCTTGGCAGTAAATGCTACTTTGGACTAGGTAGGCAATTGAAAAGTAAAGTCCTCTCTCGGCGAACGAAAATCATACTCTACAAGTCACTTATCGTACCCGTCCTGCTATATGGGGCAGAAGCATGGGACCATGACAACAGCAGATGAAGCGGCTCGGAGTGTTCGAGAGAAAAGTTCTTCGAAAGATTTATGGACCTCTACGCGTTGGCGATGGCGAGTACCGAAGAAGATTTAACGATGAGCTGTACGAGCTATACGCAGACATCAACATAGTTCAGCGAATTAAAACGCAGCGGCTGCGCTGGCTAGGCCATGTTATGCGAATGAAAGATGATGCTCCGGCCAAGAAAGTGTTTCTATCTGAACCCGCCTATGGAAGCAGAGGTAGAGGGCGGCCCCCACTCCGTTGGAAAGACCAGGTGTAAAAACGATTTAAACTCCCTTGGTGTGACCAATTGGCGCCGGTTGGCGGAGCGAAGGAGCGACTGGCGCGTCTTGTTGGACGGCCATAACCGTTTATACGGTTAAGCGCCAATTAAGTAAGTAAGTAAGTAAGTCTCTTTGTTGGATATGCTCAAGCAAAAGGCAACAGTTCAACTCATACAACGGGATCAAAAACTGGCATTGGTCGCATACTCCTTCGCGACTCATCCAGGACTCATCCTAGACTAATCGCATTTTTTGCAGGGTTTGTCGTATAACAAAAAAGACGAATTGTTAACATTTTGTTTCCTTCGATACACACATTACTACAATAACAAGTACGTATTATTTCCTTGTAGCGTTTTCTTTTCTGAAAATAGTGTCTCTCAGTTGGTTCTCGCGCGGCTCTTGTTTGTTTGTTGCCTTTAAAACTATTCCCACTTAATATGAAAAGGGTTATCACTTTCTACAAATTCAGCACTTTGGCAGGGCACCAAGATCTCCCCTAGGCGAAATCGATTAAAATGTATAACGTTCTTCAGCACTGCATTTGCCCTTTTTAGCTGCAAATAAATACATTATTATAGTTTATATATAGGAAAAATAGAATTTTTCTTCAATTTCGGGATTGTACGGTGAACAATTCGCTACAAAATATTTACAAGTTTTGTTGTTATATCGGCCTACTGATTTGTAAGATCGCGGGTTTGAACAAAATATTTATTTAGAAGTAGTAGGACAATGAAACCGAATACCACCTCAAAATCAAACAATCTAATGTATGTAAATAAATACGTTAATGTTACTGTTATCATCGTATGTATGTAAGTGTTTACATACTTACCGATACCAATTAACTATTTAAGTTAAATTTTCTGTTCGACAATAAGAAACAATCGATAATGCGCTAATCCGCACGACCCTGCAAACAAGAACAGCTGCAATTGTTCTCGATGCAGCTTAAATTTCAGCTTAGCTTGGCTTTTAGGCAAATTAAACATTTATTCAAGAAAATGTCGACATAGTACATGTATACATTAGACCGACCAAGTATTTTAAATTTGTTTCTCTAGGGCCCGTTTCACATAAATACAAGCCTGATAATACAAATGAATTTGTTCATCAAAAATTTTCTTCTTAAAAGAACTTTCCTTGTATTACAAGACTTGTATGATTTGTGAAACGTTCCCCTGGACTAAAAATCTTCCTTAGAGCCCAACCTGTTTGCCGAAATTCCTGCAAACTTATTACTATTTGCTACTGACATGGTCTACGTTACAACCTAAAATAGGGTACTTTTGTTTTACTTTTGTTAATCCCATATGACTTGAATAATAGAGGTCAAACTCCACATTATACGGCAACATCATTTTCAACGATATCGAAAAGATTTGGTAAGCTGCTGAGAATTTAAATCCCTGGTCTATTTAGGCCTACATAAAAATTAAGTTGATGCAACACTATTATTGTTATTATTAGATCTCGATGCACCGCGACCTTTATCTAGACTCAATGGGCCTTTTACGATACATAAAGGCTTTTTATGTATTTAAGTACCTCCTCAAGCTTTTTACTCCATATCACGAAGGCACTAGGAATCACGCCACCTAGGTGGAAGAATCTCTGCCTTACCACAGCGACGCATTTGGAGAGAATGTGAACTGGTGTTTCATCCTCGAGCTCACGAAGTGATATGTTGTTGTTGTTGTACCACGTTGCAAGCAAGACATATATTATGTATGTCGGGGTTGATTCTGGATAAGTATGAGTTTAACCTATTACAGTATCCAGATTGAAGTTGCGCTACAGAGACGCACGTCTCCCAATAGAGATTGCTTCCTCTTCTGCGAGTTCAGGGTATTAATCTTCTTCTTAAGCACCTGGGAGGCCGTGCCTCTTCAATCAGATGTCTGTTGGGATGTCCAGCTTTCTGTGCATTCCCCGAAACTGTTTGTTCAGCAGTTCTTTTCTCTCCCTTATGGGGAGAACTCTCGCCTCACTGTGTAGGTGTGCTCTGGGGGGACATAAAAAGACAGCCCGTAACCATTCTGAGCGCAGTGTTTTGGCAGACCTGTATTTTCTTTCAGTGAGTATTCTTTAGATTGGTAACCGCATCGGGAAGCGAAGCATGTAAGCGAGCGGCCAATTGCTTTTGTAAGTGGTAATAGCGCGCTATCAAAGTGCAGTTTGATCTTACAGGCTGCATTTTAGTACTATGCGAATGATGCTCAGTATTTTTGGGTAACGAGTGTACGTAGTACAGGTCCCGTAAAGTACTCAGTGAGAGCTCGTAGGTCCTCTCCGCTTACACTAATGAGTTTGGCTGATACTCTCGTTGCTTTAGATATAAACAATTTGGCCTATCCTGCCCAGGGCATTAAATGTAGAATGCCATTGAATGCTGCCAGGCTAGGTAGTCTGCCTGATGCAACACTAACGATCACCTTTTTACTCTATAGCACACGCACTGGGAAACATGTTTCTCAAATTGGCCGGTCTATCATACATACATGTTCATGTGGGTAAATGTAGGCATTCTAATGAGTATCGATTGCGGAGATACAAAAAAGTAAAAACACTTAGCAATTGTTTGCTTAAGTAGATAATCATTTTAAAGCTTAGTTAGTACCAAAAAAGTAGAACGAACAATGAGCTCAAAGCTTTTTTTAAGCAGAGCAATGTTTACACCAAAGCGTGCCTTACATCGTTTTACAGGGACATATCGACGTAAATTCTGGATTTATAGATGAAAGTAAAAATAATTCAGAGTATAAAAAATTAGATACAGCAGAAAGCACGGATTCGACGCTTAACCCTTTCACTACCATGTGGATTATGCATTCCATTTGAAATTCAAAAAATTGTTAAAAATGCAAATTACTCCCTATTTCATAAGCAAGCGTCCCATATGTTCCTTTGAGTATTTTGCTTTTACAAGCAGTTGTTTAGCTAGTCAATGAGCTTAACATTTTCTGCTTTTTAGGAACTTTTATTTTGCACTGAGACCGTGTTATTCAAATGGGCATCCATTTACGAGTTTATATACACGTTTCTATACCTAATTTGGGATTATATATCCCATGACTTATTGTTAAGCCCACAAAATGGAACTATTCTAATGTCGGTATACAAAAATAGACAATAGTCATTATATTTGCATAAATGATACCGAAGGGCTAATAAGTCCCAATCAACGGCTTGTAAGAAAACCAAGGAATATATTATCCCTGGACAAAATCTTATTTTCCAAGATCATTCCGTTTTGGTTCAAAGTGTTTTGAAGTTATACTTCTTTGGGCTTTATGAAAAAATTATGAGAGTGAAATTTTAAGATGTCACACAGAACTAACAGGGTGTAACACAATGCAGTTCGTCTGTATGTTCGCTGTGAACCGTACGAGCAAACTTACTTTGAGTGGGACTTTCACCACATCACATTATGCGTTACATATATACATATTTACATGTTGAATTAGATCGAATGGTGAAAAAAGCCAGCATTCGCTAGCGTTATTTAACTTTGGGAGTGCATTTATAGATATGAAGTGGTGATGTATGTATTTTCACTTTATATTAGCTTAACATACATACATACATATTTATGCGTGTTAATGTTGATAATGGCTAAGAATGCATACATCAATTGAAAATACACTTTCGTTAAAAATTGTAAAAGTTTCGTTAAAATTCTTAAACAAAAGTTCTATTATTTGGAATGTTTGTATGTATGTATATGTGTACATGAATGCTTATGTATGTGCACTAAGAAGATTTAATATATCTCTATATGTATATATTGTGACGAATATTAGTATCACTAAGCGATACTACCATCGCTAAGCCGACACTAAGCATTATGTACATAAACAAATCAATCATCATGTACACACATACATACAAGGCAACAGAGAGATACTCACAAACGCATGTCATCATCAGCGAAGTAGTACTCACATATACACACGCATATGGATACAAATTACAAATATACATGTGTATAGCTGGTAAACAAGCATCAAGTTCACGAAATTACTAGACCTTAGGAGAAATGGGTGAACGAGGAAACCGAAGAGTATAAAAGCAGCACAAGCTGAGGCATGACTAATCAGTTTGATTTAAGCACGCTATCAGTTGCGAAGTGAAGTTTAATTGCGAAGTACTTTCAAAGTAGTCTAATAAAGACCATTTTGTAATACAGAATATTGGAGTGTTTTATTCAACAGTTTAGCGATACGAACGTAAGCAGAAGGTTGCAAATAGGCGGAATTTCACTAATTCGTTACAATATTGTAACGAATTCTGGGGATTTCTGATATTTACGCACCTTCTGCTAACGCTCGAATCGCTAAACTGTTGAATAAATCACTCCAATATTCAGTATTGCAAGCTGGTCTTTATTTAGATTACTTTGGGAGTAGTACTTCACAATTATGCTTCACAACCAATGCGTGTTTAAATCAAACTGATTAGTCATTCCTCAGCTTGCGCTGCTTTTATACTCTCTGTTGCCTCGTCCGCATGCTTCTCCTAAGATCTAGTTGTTTCGAGAGCAGTTGTATCTCATGCTTGGTTACCAGCTATATGCAAGTACATTTGTAGTTTATGTTTTTCTTATACCCATATGCGTGTGATGTGTGGGTTACTACTTCGGCTGACGACTACATCTGTGTATGTGAGATATCTCGTCGTTGCCTTGTACATAAGTGTTGCTAGCTTTAATGTATACATGTACATAAGAGTGGCTGCTTCATGTTTTTGTCGTTGTGATTTTTTACTAACAGCATAGGGATGGTAATATCATCACAATATGTTTAAAAAGGGATGTACATATGTTTCTATGCAGCTTATGGACTCCGAAAGCACTTAGCTGATTCTATGCAAACTTGCAGGAAGCTTCACAGAAACCCGGAGAGTGTTACTTTGAAGTGGGGCCAGACACAGATCTATTCGAACAAATTCTATTCACGGTTCGATTTGCCTGAATCTTGGCATATAGATAGCCCTCTTATCATAAGCCACTGATAACTTATGTTGCGTGTTTGCAACGGCTATTTTGTAGTACGGTAGTGAAAGCTTGAAAGTTTTGAATAAGGCATTTTCTGAAAGTTTCGATATTCAACTACTTAGGGCTAATACATATTTCGCTCACAGATACTAGATCCATAATTGTGCATATCAATGCTGGATTTTCTCAAAACTGAATCAATTTCACGTAAATGTTTTCATTTCTCTTCTTTTTTTTAGAACGCTCGATATAAAAGAGGAAGATGATGATAAAGATGATATACAAGCATTTACACCGCCAACAAATTACATAACAATATCTCAAGGAAAAATCCAACTGGTACACCAACAACGTTCGCAGGAGAGTGATATCTCCGATGCGAAAAGTCGAAAAGAGCGGGTGAGTTTGATGAAACTGAATATTTTTTTTTCGATTAACTTAAACACACATAAATGGTGATGGCAGATTTGAAGGAGCAATGACCGTTTCTAGTAAAAAATTAAAATACATTTATAAACAACAATTTGAGATAATAATAACAATAAGTAAAACAAAGTAAAAAAAATACTAATATTTTACCTACATTATATCACACACTTGAAATTGCTTAATTAGATTTAATAAAATACTTTGGTAGTAGCGGTAAATTATTTTGGATTTGGGTTAAAATGGTATAATTAGCAATTATTGTAATTATATATCAACTTAACATAATATGTAATTTTAGTTAATATCATGTAATTTATTAGCATATTTATATGTAGATGTGTACAAAACCCGCATAAATGTATATTTGTAATTACCAGAATTTAGTTATATATATATTTGTTCATTCGCTTGGAAAAACGCTTATTTGGGGAAAAAGTCATTTTTTTTTAAATTTGTTAACAAATGCATTACGTAATTTATGTCAATACATTGCTGAGCAAGTTTTTGAACTAATTTATTTCATCGTCATATTCATTCAGTTATACAAAGAAATTGTTTATTAAATACTTCGCAATCTATTATCTTTCTAAAGTCCCGGAAAGCGTGTCATCTCTATCATAGGACATTTATCTCGAAATCATGAAAATGGAATAATTTCTCTCGCATCTCCTAACTGTTTCACTATAATTTAAAAATGGTATCAATTATGCAATTTTGGTGATTTTTAGACAAATTTAACTCTTTTTCTGCCATTTGGCTTCCATATACCGGTTCAGCTTAAATTATTATACAATTATCATACAAATTTTATAATTTTTGCCAGACACCCAAAATAATAATTATTTGATATTCGAGTTTCAAAAAAATGACAAAAATTTTAGTAATATAAATTAAAAAATTAAAAATGTCGTTATATATTTAGCCCAATGAAAATCTTTTAAGCTCATCCGAATTTATTTTCATAAAATTTTATTTTGTTGAGTTTCAAAAATAATTTTTTGGTACTTTTATTTATAAAAGTCTTCATTTGAAAGAATTTTTGGGATTTTCTGATAATTCTGCACCTTCTACTAATGTTCGAATTGCTGAACTATCGAATAAATAACACCAATATTCAGTATTGCAAATGGTCTTTATTAGACTACTTTGGGAGTAGTACTTCGTACGCATATTTCTCCTAGGGTCTAGACTTTTCACGAAGATGGAACAGTTTGTATAGCATACTTGGTTATTTAGCTATATGCATGTGTATGTGTGAATAAAAACTTCTGCTCTTAGCTGATGACTGTGTATGTGAGATAATCTCTTTACTTTAAACTGCTGGTTGTATTGTGAAATTTCGTGTCGCATTCATGTGGTGGCTGCTTTCTTTAATGTGTACTTTAATGAGTGTGGCTGCTTGCTGCTTTTGTTGTTGTGATTATTTACTAACATGAGTTTCGTCTTAAACGAGTCTTAAAATTTTTTTCATGTTTTTCGGTTTAAGTTACAAATAAAAGTGTTTGAAAATAATTAGTTTTCGTTAGAATATGACTTGTGGATGCTGTTACAGTGATTCAGAAATCCACGGACTGTACTACGAGCTTGCTTCGTTGAATGTTTTGAAAAGATAATTTGTGACTTTTAGAACCGAAGTTAATGAAAGAGATTAATATGCAGGTTAAATTTGTTGCATTATCCAAATCGAACTCAAAGCTACCATTTTAGTTTTATTAGCGTCTTCCGATTTTCGCAGTATCCTAAACCGATTTTTTCAACGCCTCCCCTGATTTAAATCAACCCAAAAAATCTATTCATCATCATTTCATCCATTCGCCCTTCCGTCCGCCGATCCGTCCGAAGGTTATCCTCCATTATTTTTGCAATAACTTTCATTTGAATGAAATTTGACATAATACTTTCTTCTGAAATTGATATCAAACAAAACTATAAATTTATTAATGACAAAGAAACTGAAACTGGATAAAACTACAAATTAGGAACGCCCTCTCTCCAAAATATTCTCAAAAATTTCCCATTTATAACTTCATTAATGAAAGTCCAACATGAGACTTTGTTTATCAAAACAGCCTGTCTCAAAATAAATTCAGTATATTTTTGTTTATAGAATGTTTCTAGATCATATTCTGGAATGGTACAGTTTACTCACAAAAGTAAGTACATCATTTGGTTTATCCTGACAAATGCAGTGGCTCACAGCTTAATTGATAATTTTCATCTAAAATATCGCAAATTCCCTAACAGAAACCACATTCAAAAAAATGTCAAAAGTTATTTAAAGTAAGGATAATAATCAAAATTTCAAAAATGACCATCAAAATTTTAAAATTTTTTTTCAGAATTTCTAGAGAACATTTTTGAGTATGCAGTTTTGTAGCCGAATTCATTTTAGTATAATAATGTGCAAGTTAGAAATAGCTTAAAATTTTTCCTGAATTTTCAGAATTTTTTTCGGCGAGGGTGTTGAGCAATTTTCCACATACATCGCATGGATAAAAATGCTCTTTCTGAAACTGTATAACTATCAGTTCTTTGATAAACATATATATTAATAAGCTATTAGCTATAAGTTCTTAACTAATAATCAGCTTCTGCATAGAAATTGGGAAACCCATGTTAAATAATCATATGTTTATATAGATAAAACAAACATGAAAACCAATCAGCTGAAATGACAAATCAAATGCATTGAACACATTAATCTCTGGAGCTATTAA
>JARSSU010011695.1:0-33960 GCA_029619165.1 Eurosta solidaginis
CGACAAGTCATCTCTATATTTAGACGTCCTGGTCAGTATCCGCAGGGTACCCATTGTAGCCATCTATTATTCTTAATTTTCATAAATGATTTGTCCCAAAATTTAAATTCGCTAAATGTTGATGTTTGCGACGATGTCAAACTATTTCTGACGATCCGTAATGCTCTGACTGCACTAACTTGCAATATGATCTGGACCCTTTTGCCGGCTTGGTGCGCAGACAACATTTATTTGTTTACTGCGACATATTTACACTACAAACTAAATGCTAAATCTCTTAATCGTTGTCAAGAGATTAAGATTTGGGTGTCATTTTAGACTCCAAACTCTCTTTTTCCAGTCATATTGACTTCATTGTTGAAAAGTTCTTTGGGTTTCATTAGACGAAACACCAGTGACTTTAGGACCCTATGACGTTGAAGGCACTTTATATCTCCTTGGTCAGAAGTCACCTTGAATATTGTTTCAATAATATGGAATCCTTTTTATGAATCTAACTATTATAAATTGAAAGAGTTCAAAAAGTTTTTTACGAAAATTGCTTTACGGATGCTTCACTGGGCAGAAGGTCTCCCATCGTATACCAGCAGGCGCAAATTGATTGGTCTTCAGGCTTTGCACGACAGAAGAACTTGTATCCCACTGATGCTTGCCAATAATGTATAAACTTGTGCATAATTGCTCCGATTATCTAAATTGTTCATTCCATATATTCCCCTGCGTGATCTTCGGCTAATAGATTATTCATCGAATAACTCATAAAACGAATTATGCTATGAATGACCTATAACTAGACTATACATCTAGCAAATCGATTCAGTAATGTTCTTAATTTAATAACAGCTAATATAAGTTTAGCTTAATTGTTTTCTATTTTAACTAGTCTGCAAGAAAGCATGTGCTTTTAGACTGAATGAATTAAATAAATAATAAACGTCGAAAGTACTGTTTAGTTGATTTATTTCAATAGACTGCCAAGAATGTACATTGGAAGAAGAACAGTTTGGTATGAGAAAATATGTGAGAGAGATGGGTGAAGAAAATAGTGATGGGGAGTGTTGCCACATATTAAAAATTAATTACCAATTTATTTCCAACACTCCTTCTCAACACTTTACATTAGTATTTTAATATATACCCATATCTCTTGTAAATTTCATATGCTTAACTTTTTGCAAATTTTTAGTTAATATATCTGACATCATATTATCGGTTTGTATATAATTTAAATCAATTTCTTTTCTGGTATACATTTGCCTGATGTGATGATATTTGATGTCAATATGTTTACTACGGGCATGATATGTCGGATTCTTGACGAGGCATTGCGAACTTAAATTGTCGTTGTTGATAATCATTGGACCATTCTGGATGAAACCCATTTCCGCTAAAAGTTTGCTAATATATGCAGATTCTTTCGCTGCTGATGATAACGCTATGTACTCAGCCTCTGTGCTGCTGAGTGCCACGACGCTTTGCTTTTTGCACTCCCAAGAAAACACGCCACCTGCTGCTACAAAAGCGTAGCCCGAATATGACTTTCGATCTGATGCATCACTTCCCCAATCAGCATCTGCGAAACCCTCTATAGGTCTTCCAGTTCTTGTATAGTGAAGTTTGTTATCAGCCGTTTTACGCAAATAACGCAGTAAGTGCTTTACTCCCGCTTCATGCTCAGTATGTGGGTTAGTGTTTCTTTGTGATAACTTACAAACGGAGTGTAAAATGTCAGGACGTGTTGAGATCGCCAAATACATTAATGCACCTACGATTGACTGATATGCAGTTTTATCAACCTTTCGACATTGCTCCTTCTCGCAGTGAACATTAAAACCAGCATCTAGTGGCGTTGCAACATCTCTGGACAATTCCATTTTATAGTCTTTTAACAGATTTAGTATGTACTGCTTTTGACAAAGTGTTACGTCGCCAAGCTCACCGTCACGTTGTATTTCTATACCCAAGAAATGTGATAGCACACCACCATCTACAACCTTGAATTTGCTTGCAATTCCCGTCTTGATGTGAGACAATTCGGACATACACGAACTCGCAATGATCAGATCATCAACATAAACCGCTATGATATTGATTATATTTGCTCTATGTTTTTGTATATATACATGGTTCGCTGGGACATGGTTCAAACCCCATTTCTTTAAGAACAGAATCTAATTTCGTATTCCATTCCCTGCCACTTTGCTTTAAACCATATAAAGATTTCTTTAATTTTAATACACGATTTGGATGCTTACTGTTGACAAAACCTTCTGGCTGCTGCATATATACTTCATCATGCAACTCGCTGTTCAGATACGCTGACGAAACATCCATTTGATGCATGTAAAGCCTGTGCTCTACCGCTAGTGCAATCACCAACCGTATATTTGCATACCTAACAACTGGTGAAAAGGTTTCTAAATAGTTAACCCCATATCGTTGACTGCAGCCTTTTGCCACCAAACGCGCTTTAAATTGTTTGATGTCACCTGCTTTATCGCGTTTAATCGTATACACCCATTTACATCCAACAATTTTTTGACCTTGTGGTAAATCAACAAGTGACCACGTATCATTTTTAACTAGTGACGCATACTCCTTCTCCATTGCAGCCTTCCATTCGTCAGAATAAACACTCTCGAATGCCTCTCTCAGGCTACTAGGAGTTGCTGCTGTGTCTTCACATAAAACATTTAAGACATTATATTGCTTACGTGGACGCCCCACTGTACCTGTACGTAACAACCTTGGCCTACCACGACCAATAACCGGCGTACATTCGTTGTTGTTGTTGTAGCAATGCTTCGCCCCACCTAAGAGCCGCGACCGATCACAAGTTGTAATCAATATCCTCTAACGGGATTCCAAGGAAACTTGCCGTTTCAACAGGGGTGGACCATAAGGAAAGGGGTGTTAGAGGCGTTGGTTCCACATTACAATTAAAGAGATGGTTGGTGTCATGTGGGGACACATTGCAAGCGGGGCATACATTTTGTATGTCGTGGTCGGGGTTTAACCTGTTACAGTATTCAGAACGAAGTTGGCAAGAGTGACACGCGTTCCCTGGGGAGTATGCGTTCCTCTTCCGCGAGTTGTGGAACTTTTCTTAAGTACTGGATCACCGGGCAATTCCCGGCATAAAGGTCCGACGCCTGTATATGGAGTTCACCAAGGACCTGCTTGTGTTTTTTCGCTTCATACGGCTGGGTTCTCAGTTGCCGTATTTCCTCAAAATGCTTACGGAGATGACTCCTTAAGCCCCTACGCGGTGCTGGTTCATCAATCAGATGTCTGTTGGGATGCTCAGGTTTCTGGGTATTCAACAGGAACTGTTTGGTCAGCATCTCATTTCTCTCCCTGATGGGGAGTATTCTCGCCTCATTATGCAGATGGTGTTCTGGGGGCATATGAAGACAGCCCGTGGCGATTCTGAGAGCACTATTTGGCAGGCCTGTAGTTTCTTCCAGTGGGTACTTTTTAGGCTTTGCACCGCGTAGCACGTAATCGGCTGGCTAATTGCTTTATATGTAGTCATGAGCGTTTCTTTATCTTTTCCCCAGGTACTGCCAGTGGGGGATTTGAGGATTTTGTTACGGCTCTGAAATTCTCGGAACAATTGCGGCTGCGTGCTCACCAAAATGTAGATCCTGATCAAACGTTACACCAAGATTTTAGGGTGTAGGACAGTCGGTAGCGTAGTGCCATCGACGTGGGTGTTCAAAATGGTCGACATTTGGACGTCCATGTTGCAAATAAGGTCGCGGAAGATTTAGTCGGTGATAATGCCAGATTTCGCGAGGCGAAAAAACTGGAGAGATCAGGGAGGTAGTCGTTTATTTTTTTGCATAGCCTGGGCCTGTGGCCATTATTGTGCAGTCATCGGCGTAGGAAACGATTGTGACTCCTTCCGGTGGTGAAGGTAGCTTAGATATGTAGAAATTAAACAAAAGTGGGGATAGGACACCACCCTGTGGCGCCCCTTGTTTAATTCTCCTTGGTTTTGATGCTTCGTTTCTAAATTTCACCGATGCCTGCCGACCACCCAGATAATTTGCGGTCCACCTTTTAAGACATGGGGGAAGGGTAGACCCTTCCAGGTCTTGCAGTAACGAGCCATGGTTGACCATATCAAAAGCTTTTGATAGGTCTAGCGCTACGAGTACTGTTCTATGTTGGGGGTATTGATTTAAACCGCAATTTATCTGGGTGCTAATGGCATTTAGCGCGGTGGTAGTGCTATGGAGTTTTCTGAAGCCATGCTGATGAGGGGCTAGCTGCCAAATTTGCTTGGAAATAAGGGAGCAAAATGGCTTCAAGCGTCTTTGCTACTGGCGATAGGAGAGATATCGCACGATACGACTCACCTATGTTAGCTGGTTTCCCATGCTTTAGTAGCGGGACCACCTTGGGCCATTTTCCATTTCTCGGGTATGACAAAGGTGGAAAGAGACAGGTTGAAGACATGCGCTAAATATTTGAAACCCTCTTTTCCCTATGCTTTTAAGCATCGGCATGGCTATGCCGTCTGGGCCCACTGCTTTGGATGGTTTAGCGCGACCAATGGCGTCCTCAACCTCTTTAGCGGTGATGGTGATTGGTGACGCGCTGAATTTGTGTTTATGTGCGCGTCTATTTTTGTCGACCGTAGGATGCATTATATATTGTCGGCAGAAAGCGCTCGCGCATTTTTTCGCATCCGACAGCACTTTGTCGCCAAAGGCGATGGAAACTTTGTCTTTGTGCTTAGTCGGATTCGATAGGGACTTGGACCAAAGTTTACCCACACGGGTAGAGAGGTTACAACCTCTTAGGTGCTCCTTCCATTTCGCCCGCTTGTGTTCGTCGACAAGCAATCTGATGCGTTGGTTTATATCCTTATTTGGGCGTCGCCTGGATCAAGCTGTCTTATAAGGTCACGTTCTCTCGCTAAGTTTGCGGCCTCCGCCGGGAAGTGAGGCCGGATTTCGGGAATTCTCCCGGCGGGAATGAACGTGCCGAGGCGGATTCAATGACCTTACGGAAGGCACGCTCCCCTTGGCGGGCATCAGTCGGGATAGGGAGGGCAGCGAAGCGATTGTCTGTAAAAGATTTATATTCTTCCCACTTTCCTTTTTTGAAGTTTATGAAAGTGCGTTTTTCGGTGACGATGAAGTCGGCGGTACGTTCGAGCGAAATAAGTATGCGCAGGTGGTCGGATGCCAATGTTACCATCGGCTGCCAGTTGACGCAGTTTACGAGTTCTGCGCTCACGATTGAGATATCTGGCGAACTGTGACAGCTTCCTACCATACGTGTGGGGGCGTCTCCATTTATTGTGCAGAACGTCGTTTCTTCTATTTGATCCGCCAACATCTCACCCCTACTGTACGCCCGCAAGTTTGAATGCCCATAGATCGTGATGGGTATTGAAATCGCCTAAGATAATGCGATTGTTGCCAGTGAGTAAGGCTATGATATTAGGGCGGTACCCACTGGGGCAACAGGTGGCAGGAGGGATGTAGATGTTGATGATTTCTAGATTTGCATCGCCTGACCGGACAGATAGGCCTTGACGTTCTAAGACATTGTCCCTGCGGTCGATGCCAGGATCAAATATATAATATTGCACAGAGTGGTGTATGATAAACGCGAGGGCGCCTCCATTTCTGCTCTCGCGGTCTTTCCTGTGGACATATACCCAGAGCAGATCTGAAATGCAGATCTTGCTGTGAGTTTAGTCTCTTGAATCGCAGCAATGCGGATGTTGTGCCGCTTCATGAAATCGACTATCTCCGTAATCTTCCCAGTTAGTCCATTACAGTTTAATTGCAGAATTCTGAAGTGCATAAGGGGAGGACGCCGCCACTCTGGGGGTAAGTGACGGGTGACTACGCCTGGGTTGTGGAAGGCCAGGACTCAATTGCTGTTGTGGCCCTGGGATTGGGCGTCCTTGGGCAAGCATTAGGGTACCCGGATGATTTGGTTTTCCGACCTGGCACATGGCGCGATGAAACCCGTCGGGGGGTTGCCGTCGCGGAGACCAGAACATCTAGGAAAGTGGCACCACCCAAGGCAGGAGCTCCATTGGGCGCATATCGCAAACCTATATATTCTGTGCTGGCAACGGTGCAAACGGAGGTAGGGACTAAGAGTCTGTTCCCTGACCTACACGATTACTGCCGAAAACAGAGAAGACGGGGACAGGGGCGTACATTCGTCTACATTGCTGTTGTGGGTGTCAGATTCTGTCTCAACAGATTCAATAAAATTATTATTATTATTTGCTACAACTCTGTCATCATTTTGTGGAAAATTTACGCCTTTTTGTATGTGATTCTACACTTACTTTATCTGCATGTACGTCATTTGTGTACAATACCACATCTTCAGCACGGTTGTCACAAAATCAATTAGCTTTGGTTCCGGCTCCTGACAAACATTCGCCTTCTCAATGAATATAACATCACGACATACAATGACTTTACCATTTTCTGGATTTTACAAACGATAACCTTTGCTAGTTTTAGAATGACCTATCATTATGTATTATTTACCTTTTGCTCGAAACTTTCGCTTTTTATCAAGTGCCACTGCCAATAACCAAAAACTCTTAGATGGGAAACACCTGCCCACAATTCATATGGCGTTCTATATTGAGTATTTTTGTTATAGTACGATTGCGAAGATATACGGCAGTTCGTACTGCTTCCACCCAAAAATGCTCACCAAGTTTTGCATAATTTAGCATGGCCCTGGCCATCTCTACCAAAGTTCTGTTGGCACGTTCTGCTACCCCGTTTAGTTGCGGAGTGTAAGATACGGTCATTGCCGTTGAATGCCATTTTGATTTCGCGCACGTCTCACATACAATTTCGTTTGGTATTTTACTAAGCTGTAGCCCTAAGACTGCTTGTTTATTTGGAATGTCTTTCAAGCAATTAAAATTTACATGTCCATATCGATAGTGCCATTTGAACAAATTACTTGCAGCATCTTTTTTGTACCACCGCACTAAAACACTTATTTTGCCTACCCTATATATAAATAGTCCGTTAATATTGAATACTTTCAACAGCACACAGTTTTTGTTGTTTTTGATTTCAACAGAATTACGCTCAAATATCACTGCATTGCCGCTCTCTATGGCTTTGCTCACAGATATAAAATTACTTTGTAGTGTTGGCACATACAAGACATTTTTTTAATGTTATTGTTGTACCGTCTATGTCAACATCGCCACGACCGACCGCGTTTATACAATTTGCGCCTGCCAACCAAATATTTTCACAACATTTTTGATAGTTTTTAAACGAACTGCGCACACAACATAAATGCGACATCGCGCCGCTATCTACGCACCAGACATTTGTATTAATTCTCTTATTTGGTGGTGGTTTTGCGCTTAACATAAAACACGAACGATCATCGTTCTCTTTTCGACACTCAGTTTTCTTGCCATTGCATGTAGCAGCGAAATTCCCTCTTTTAACCGCAATTGAAACACTTCACGTTTTCATCGAACCATTAGCACAGCTTGAAAAATTTTTACCGTTTTGTTGAAGTTTGTAGTTTTGTATGAACGTGCTTGCATTAACGCTTCTGTCCCTTTTTCGTTTTTAACATCATTATCATACTACCGGGCGCCTTCTTCTAACAATTTAATTTTCACTGTATTAAATGTAGGCAACTCATCACGAGTCTCCACTACTACAACAAAATTTTCATATTGCGCAGGCAAACTTGCTAACAAGATTATAACTAAAATTTCGTCTTGGATTATTACACCTATGTCTGCAAGCCCCTCCTTAATTTTGCAAAACTCGTTTACGTGATTTGCCACTGGAGTACCATCTGACATACTAAGACGCAACAAATTTTAAACAACAAACTTTTCGCGCCGGCCCTTGTGGCTGATGGATATTACGCAGTTTATCCCATGCTACAATTGCGACTTTTATGTTCTTCACATGATTAGTTTATGTTGGATTTACACATAGCAATATTGATGTCATTGCTTTTTTCATTTTTTATATCAAATGCCGCTTTTTTTCACTGGTCATTTCATCAGATTTCTTTTCACGACCACACAAAACTCCCCACAAATCAGAGTGTACTAGCACGCTTTTCATTTGAACTGACCATGACGCGTAATTGGCGTCATCCAATTTTTCAACTTGAAAAAGCGAAGTCATTTTAATGTTTTTAATTCAACTTATAATGTACCGACACACAGCACAATAACTCAAGATAGTCTTTTAAATATATGTAATACTTTTATACCGACACACAGCAAACGGTTGAACCTTAAACGCGCTAATTATTAAATTTTCACTATTTTACGCTGCGAACGCGCTCTAGGCCCATAACTTGTTTAGTTGATTTATTTCAATAGACTACCAAGAATGTATATTGGAAGAAGAACAGTTTGGTATGTGAGAGACATGGGTGAAGAAAATAGTGATGGGGAGTGTTGCCACATATTAAAAATTAATTACCAATTTATTTCAAACAAGTACCTCTCCTTTAGTCTTTAAAAAATATACGCAAACAAATCGCGACATATCATCAATAAAGGTAACAAAATAACACGACCCGCCTAATGATTGGCCTACATACATCAGAGTGAATAACCGCACACAACACTTCAGCATGACTTTCGGATGCATGTGGGAATTTTTTTACAGTCAATTTAATTTTGGCACACGTTATACAACTTTTACCATTCACTCTCAGATTATTTTTATTTTTAGTCCATGCACCATATTTGTATTCGCCATTTCTACCAAACTGTCATAGCTTAGGTGACCAAACCGATTGTGCCACTCAACCAAATTGTTTTTCTCACAATTAATATCAAAACATTTGTTTCAACATTTTTAAACACATATAGACCACAGTTCTCATTAGCTGTCATACCATTATGTTTTTCAAAACACTTTATTTTTATAAAAGTTAAGAAATAGTCCATTATTTAACATTTTACTAACTGACAGAAAATTGTTTTTTAACGACGGAACATATAAAACATTTTGCAAATACATTATGCATTGACCACTATGGAGTTGCACTTCACCTACTCCTTTGGCTTCTATATATTAAACACATATAGACCACAGTTCTCATTAGCTGTCATTACAATTACACCATTATTGTTTTTCAAAACAACTTTATTTTTATCAAAGTTAAGAAATAGTCCATTATTTAACATTTGACCACTATGGAGTTGCACTTCACCTACTCCTTGGCTTCTATATAATAGTCAGCTGCAAGCGCAATATTTTCAGTACATTCTTCGAACGATGGAAACATATTTCTATCTGAACATAAATGGCTCGTTGCACCACTATCAATTACCCAAGAGTATTTGTCTAGGACACGCGGCGATATACTAGCAAGCGTATAAACGACAACTCTTCACTTTAGATTGCACCTTTTTCGCTCCGACATTTTGCTGCGATATGTCGGCATCGGCCACAATTAAAACATTTGATATTATTGCGTTTATTATTACCGCCTTGGTCACGATTTTTTACATCACTAACAATACCATAACTTTTCTTTTCCAAAGGAACACGTGCGACCAAACGCTTGCTCCAACTCACCACCATTACCATCAACACTTCTTTCTTGCCTTCTATCTCCTTCTTCAAACAGCTTTATTTTCAAGACGTTCAACGACGGTAGTGTATCACGGGTTTCTATCGCTACTACAAAATTTTCATACGTTTTAGCAAACTACGGTTTGGTCACCTAAACTATAACAGTTTGCTAGAAATGGCATATAAACTAAAAATAAAAAATTATCTGAGAGTGAACGATAAAAGTTGTATAACTTGTGCCAAAAGTAAATTGACTAAAAAAAATCTCACATGCATCCGAAACTCGTGCTGAAGTGTTGTGTGCGGTTATTCACTCTGATGTATGTAAGCCAATGAAGACAAAATCATTAGGCGGGTCGTGTTATTTTGTTACCTTTATTGATGGTGTGTCGCGATTTGTTTTCGTATATTTTTAAAGACTAAAGGAAGGGTACTTTCGGCGTTTAAATCCTATAAAGCTATGGTGGAAAGTCAAACGAATCATAAGGTTAAAGTATTACGTAGCGATAACGGTCGCGAATATTTAAGCCAGGAATTTGATAATTTTCTTAAGGAATATGGTATATTACGACAACTTCAGTTCCTTATACTCTTCAGCAGAACGGTGTAGATGAGCGTGCAAATAGGACATTAGTAGAGATGGCACGTATTATGTTTTTCATAGCGGATCTAGTGAATCTTTTTGGGCGAAGGCTTTAGCAACCTCTGTCTATTTATGTAATAGACCTGCTACAAAAGCACTCACAAATTCAACACCTTAAGAAATATGGACTGGAAAGGAACCGTGTGTGTCACGTCTTAGAGTATTTGGTTCAAAAGCTGTTGCCCTCGATAAAGTCAAAAGAAAAAGTTTCAGCCAAGGGGCAAAGAAATGGTAATGGTGGGTCATTCTGAACATTCTAAACCATACCGCTTATTTGATCCATAGGCGAAAAAAGTGATCGTTAGTCGAGATGTTACTTTTATCGAGGAACCGTACATTAATCAGGGAGATTCACAAGAATTGGTAACGTTTGAAATTGAAAGTTTAGCAAATAAAAATGACCATGACGTATGTGCAGAGTCCGTACTTGACAGCAATATTTCAACATGTAATACAAACAATGATGTAAAATACGAACCTGCCAAACCTGGAAGACCAAAAATTATTCGAACTGGTAAAGGAGGACGCCCTTGTAAGAACCAACTGTTCTCCATATGTTGGAAACAGAGGATATACAAATTCCAAAAACCGTATATGAGGCGCTGAGCTCCAAATATTCGAGGAATGAGAAGATTCGATGCAGAAGGAGTATTCTGCACTAATTAAAAATAAGACTTGGGCGTTGGTTGATCTGCCTGTTGGGGAAAAAGCTATTGGATGTAAATGGGTTTACAATGTAAAACGATATGCTAATGGATAAGGGAATAATGGGCATTATTTTAAAACTGGAAAATCCGTTCAATGTTTTGTTGATGCAGATTGGGGCGGAGACACAAATGACAAAAAACCTTACACTGGATGTATATTTATTGCAGCCGGGAGTGTTATCTCGTGGGAGTCGAAAAAGCAGAGTATTGTATCACTAAGCAGCACAGAAACAGAATAAGTTGCATTATCGATAGCAGCCAAAGAAGCAGTTTATATAAACAAACTGTTAAATGAAATGTGTTTTGGCAAAACCACTCCGATGTTGTTAAACAGTGACAACCAAAGTGCACAAAAATTAATTAAAAATCCCACATATCATGCTCGAAGCAATCATATTGATATAAAATATCATCATATTAGAAACTCATTTAAAAATAATGAAATTGATTTAAATTATGTTTGTACTAATGAGATGATTTCAGATATTCTTACGAAAAATTTGCAGAACATTAAGCATTATAAAGCAAATGGGTTTATATTAACCACTTATTTGATTACATAATAATTTTTACTAGTATCGCCCGTGGTCGAAATTCGACCAACTTGTATTTTTTCAACTCACTCTATGCATCCAGTGTTGGGGTAGTGCAATAATGCGTTAATAGTTTTGCAGTGAGTGGAAATATAGCAAACTGATCTATCTTACTTAAAGTTCTCATTAAAATTTTGAATTTGACCTAAGACGTTATAATCTTTGATTGTATTTTCTTAAATTTTCTACATTATTTTCAAATGTAATTATAAGTTTTGGTGTAGAGCTCCTTAAAAAAAATATAACAAATATGTAAAATGAAATGAAATTTACATAGAATTGTGGTGAAATTACTTGAAATTGAATTGAAAATTTGCTTTTTATACACCACCCGGGAGATACGCCGTTGGCGCGCTAGCGAAGTTAGTTTTGGGTGCTCGGTTCCCCAGTAGGCTTATATCACCAATATAAACTACATATACATATATCGCCCATTTACTTCAATAGCGTCATAATTCAAAAAACACGAATTTCTAGTTAAGAACGAAGAAATGTGCTAAAGGAATTTAACCTATTTCACACCACCTGTTAGGTATGCAATCGGCGCTTTACTATTACATATGTATTTATAATTAATTAAATAAAATTATAATTTGCCATTAATTGTTATAAATGAATTTAGTTAGTTTCAACAAAAGTTAACTCATTATTTGTGATTTCATGTTTTCTTGAAAACAACTAAAATAAAAAACAAATAATCTGTTAAATAAAGACTTATGTATTTACGTGTAAGTAAAATTTGCCACAAAAAATGGGCCGTTCAAAAATTAATTCTATTTAAGGTTTTTTGGTACGCTACAAATTATTTTGGAACAGTTTTTTAGGACTTTGGTAGAGGCTATTATAGGTAAGTGGCAACAATGGGACACCATATTTGTATGAACGTTTGTGCTTTCGAATTTAGCAGGGAATCATAAAGGTTTAGGTCTTTGAAATTCGCATTAGAACACTTAGATAATTGTTTCCAAAGATGGCGCGCTTGTGCACGAAAATTAATTTCGATATTTGTATGAATTGTTCGAATTTACAAAAAACTTTTTCTATTAATTATAAACAAATAGAGCAATATTTGTTAACAAAAATACGCCTATGCACTGCGGCTGATCAATACGAATCGATTCATATAACTTTTATATGATTTGACGTATGCTAAGTATGCGAAACAGCCTATCAATTGATTGTATGGAAATTTTGATATCGTATTAATATATAGATAGTGGGTAAAATACTGCCTTTGCAATACGGCCGCCATGATGCCGGTTGCCGTTTTCACCTAAAATCAAGGGACGTTTTTTTATCGTTTAATATACAACGTGAAATTTTCCGATTCAGTCAAGTTGCATTTAAATAATAATAAACTAAGTTGAAATAAACGAATATATAATAAAGTAAAATAAGAAATAAAATAAATTTGCATAAAAGACAATATAAAAAATTTAATGTTATATTTTTGTAAATTTTTTGTTTTTTGTACAGTATAAGACGTACTTTATTTAAAATGAGGATTAAATCTGCAAATGCAAAAACATTTTCGGGCAAATTTGCCATTAATTGTTATAAATGAATTTAGTTAGTTTCAACAAAAGTTAACTCATTATTTGTGATTTCATGTTTTCTTGAAAACAACTAAAATAAAAAACAAATAATCTGTTAAATAAAGACTTATGTATTTACGTGTAAGTAAAATTTGCCACAAAAAATGGGCCGTTCAAAAATTAATTCTATTTAAGGTTTTTTGGTACGCTACAAATTATTTTTGAACAGTTTTTTAGGATTTTGGTAGAGACTATTATAGGTAAGTGGCAACATTGGGCACCATATTTGTAACAAAAATAGGCCTATGAACTGCGGCTGATCAATACGAATCGATTCATATAACTTTTATATGATTTTACGTATGCTAAGAGTGCGAAACAGCCTGTCAATTGATTGTATGGAAATTTTGTTAGCGTATTAATATATAGATAGTGGGTAAAATACTGCCTATGCAATACGGCCGCCATGATGCCGGATGCCGTTTTCACCTAAAATCAAGGGACGGTTTTTTTCGTTTAATATACAATGTGAAATTTTCCGATTCAGTCAAGTTACATTTAAATAATAATAAATTAAAATAAGAAATAAAATAAATTTGCATAAAAGACAATATAAAAAAATTTTATGTTATATTTTTGTAAATTTTTTGTTTTTTGTTCAGTATAAGACGTACTTTATTTAAAATGAGGATTAAATCTGCAAATGCAAAAACATTTTCGGGCAAATTTGCCATTAATTGTTATAAATTAATTTAGTTAGTTTCAACAAAACTTAACTCATTATTTGTGATTTCATGTTTTCTTGAAAACAACTAAAATAAAAAACAAATAATTTGTTAAATAAAGACTTAAGTATTTACGTGTAAGTAAAATTTGCCACAAAAAAAGTTGCATTTAAATAATAATAAACTAAGTTGAAATAAACGAATATATAATAAAGTACAATAAGAAATAAAATAAATTAGCATAAAAGACAATATAAAAAATTTAATGTTATATTTTTGTAAATTTTTTGTTTTTTGTTCAGTATAAGCCGTACTTTACTTAAAATGAGGATTAAATCTGCAAATGCAAAAACATTTTCGGGCAAAATTTTCCATTAATTGTTATAAATGAATTTAGTTAGTTTCAACAAAAGTTAACTCATTATTTGTGATTTCATGTTTTCTTGAAAACAACTAAAATAAAAAAACAAATAATCTGTTAAATAAAGACTTATGTATTTACGTGTAGGTAAAATTTGCCACAAAAAATGGGCCGGTCAAAAATTAATTCTATTTAAGGTCTTTTGGTACGCCACAAATTATTTTGGAACAGTTTTTTAGGATTTTGGTAGAGGCTATTTAGGTAAGTGGCAGCATTGGGTACCATATTTGTATGTACGTGAAACATTTGTGCTATCGAATTTAGCAGGGAATCATAAAGGTTTAGGTCTTTGAAATTTGCATTAGAAAACTTAGATAATTGTTTCCCAAAGATGGCGCGCTTGTGCACGAAAATTAATTTCGATATTTGTATGAATTGTTCGAATTTACAAAAAACTTTTTCTATTAATTTAAACAAATAGAGTAATATTTGTTAACAAAAATAGGCCTATGCACTGCGGCTGATCAATACGAATCGATTCATATAACTTGTATATGATTTTACGCATGCTAAGTATGCGAAACAGCCTGTCAATTGATTGTATGGAAATTTTGTTAGCGTATTAATATATAGATACTGCCTATGCAAGACGGCCGCTATGATGCCGGTTGCCGCTCTGACCTAAAATCAAAAAAGTTTTTGGGACGTTTTTTTGTTTCGTAATTAGCATAAAAGGCGATATGAAAAATGTAATGTTATATTTTTTTAACTTTTTCTTTTTTGTTCAGTATAAGACGTACTTTATCTAAAATGAGGATTAAATCTGCAAATGCAACAATATTTTCGAGCAAATTTGCCATTAATTGTTATAAATAAATTAGTTTTTCAACAAAAGTTAACTCATTATTTGTGATTTCATGTTTTTTTGAAAACAATTAAAATAAAAAACAAAGAATCTGTTAAATAAAGACTTATGTATTTACGTGTAGGTAAAATTTGCCACAAAAAATGGGCCGGTCAAAAATTAATTCTATTTAAGATTTTTGGTACGCTATAAATTATTTTGGAACAATTTTTTAGGATTTTGGTAGAGGCTATTATAGGTAAGCGGCAACAATGGGAAACCATATTTGTATGCAGGTGAAACATTTGTGCCTTCGAATTTAGCGGGGATACATAAAATTTGAAATTCACATTAAACACTCAGATAATTGTTCCCAAAGACGGCGCGCTTGTGCATAAAGGTTTAGGTCTTTGAAATTCGCATTAGCAAACTTAGATAATTGTTCCCAAAGATGGCGCGCTTGTGCACGAAAATGAATTACGATATTTGTATGAATTGTTCGAATTTACAAAAAACTTTTTCTATTAATTATAAACCAATAGAGTAATATTTGTTAACAAAAATAGGCCTATGCACTGCGGCTGATCAATACGAATCGATTCATATAACTTTTATATGATTTTACGTATGCTAAGTATGCGAAACAGCCTGTCAATTGATTGTATGGAAATTTTGTTAGCGTATTAATATATAGATATAAGAATGAGATATGTTTACGTTGAGAAGGAGCTTTGAAATATACTGTACAGCAAATACACTTGAATATCTACTGTAGCAACAGAACATATTCTCATTTACATTTTGACAATATTTTCAATGACAAGAAAAATTAACAGCTCATTCTTGTTTTTCGATTTGTTCAATCAAGATATTTTCATATAAAATCTCTTTTATTTCACGGTTAATCCGCGCGACTTCTAATAAAAAGAAGCTTTGTTCTCACTAACCTATATTGGTCTCTACCAATATCCTAAAAAATAGTTTCAAAATAATTTTAGCGCATAAATAAACCTTAAATGTAACTAATTTTGAAGCGGCCAATTTTTTTGGACAAACTTCACTTACGTAGGTTAAGATGTGTGTAGTGAATGTTTGTTGATACTTTTTGGTTTTCTAATAATAACATATTGTGACGAATATTAGCAACACTATGTGATACTCACATCACAAATCTGATACTAAATAATAAAGCCACAACAACAATAAAGCAAGCTGCCACACTTGCATAATTAATCAACATGTACACACATACATACAAACAGCAGAGAGATACTAACAAATGCATGCCATCATCAGCTACTACTTCGCTCACATATACACACGCATATGGTTACACACTACATAAAACACGCGCGTATGGCTGCTGACCAGGTAGAGGACTCTAGAAGAAGAAACGTCTAGACATTTGGGCAGAGAGTTTAAAAGCAGCAGAAGCTAAGTAGTCCGTAATCAGTTTGATTTAAGCACGCTATGAGTTGCGAAGTATAAGTGTTATTGTGAGGTATTTTCAAAGTAGTCTAATAAAGACCATTTTGCATTATTGAATATTGGAGTTATTTATTCAACAGTTTAGCGATACGAACGTTAGTAGAAGGTTGCGAATAAGCGGATCTTCCTGCGAAACATTGATGAGCGCTCTAGAGAGGCGATACGGAAGCGAACACAGAAAGCAGATATACCAAATAGAGTTGCAAAGCCGCTAACAAAAAGCGAATGAAACTTTGCAGGAGTTTGCGTCGGATGTCGCAAGGCTGGCCTATCAAGCAAATGCGGACGCGCCCGTGGAATATACCGAGAGGGTAAAAATCCAGAGCTTTATAAATGGCATACGGGACGTGGAAACGAAGCGAGCTACATACGCAAACCCAAAGCTGACATTTGCTGAAACGGTATCCCATGCATTGACTCAGGAAACTGCCTCCCTATTGAGTAAACTAGCATACAAGACTCATCGTGTGGAAGTAGAAAGACCAGAGTGGGTAGACACAATTTTGGAAGCATTGAACAGCACGCAGCAGAAGAATAATAATGAAGTCAAATGCTTTAAGTGTGGAAAGCCAGGCCACATTGCTCGTCATTGCAGCACCGGTCCTGGTAGTTCCAACTTGGCTGGTCGTAAAAGCAGGAGATAAGCAAGACCGAGTTAGATGTAAAGATCGAAAACTTGCCCCAGCTATTGGATGCCCTGTGATATCTATCTCAGAAATTGGAAGAAACTCAGCAGTCTTACCGTCAGAGGAAATGTGGATGGCAAAGAACGTGTACTGACTGTAGATACGGGCGCATCTCATTCCTTAATCCGATCTGACTCGGTCAACAGGAGAGTAAAACGGTTACCTGGAGCAAGGTCGCGTACGGTCACTGGCGAGTATAACCAAGTCCAGGGAGAAGTGATATGCGAGGTCTTAATTGGAAAGGTCACGATTCTACACAAACTCGTTGTGGCGGAGATTGTTGATGAAGTCATATTGGGAGTGGACTTCTTAGTTGACCATGACATCAGGATCGACATGCAAAGAAGGAATATGCGCTATAAGAACCAGGATATACCACTTAACTTCAGTTTGGAGAAAGGGTTCAGCAATAAGCGAGTCCTGGTGGCGGCGATTCGACAAAGACCACAAAAGTCAAAGGCAGCAGATCGGGCAAATGTTGATGGCATGAATGCGCCAAACAAGTCAAAACCGAAGGTACCCGCGAGAAAAACACTGCCATTGACAAACCCTAATGGATGCACTAAAACTAACGACAGAATTTCCCAGAAAGAATTCAAAGGTGGTTTCAAGCCAGGGCGCACTACTGTTGTGAAACGTCGGAACGATACTGATTATGCAAAGCCAATCCGTCAAGCGCAAGCTCTACGAAGTAGTTCATTGGCCAAACAACAGAGTGCGAGGGAACGGTCCAGGATAATGAGTAGTAGGATGAAACCCAGGTACGACAAGAACAATAATTCGTAAGGTTTCTTGGAGGGAGATTTGGTACTACTATACAACCCTCACCGGCGGAAAGGTGTTCCATCCAAATTTTGGTGCAGTTGGGAAGGCCCGTTCAGAGTTGTGAAGAGAATCAGTGATGTCATCTACCGCATACAGACAATTGGGAAACCACGAAATAGAAGGGTGGTTCATTTGGAGAGACTAGCAGCTGTTAGATCGAGAGATTTGTCTGATCGGGATGATTAGACTTAGGTGGGCGGCAGTGTGGCGAATATTAGTGACACTAAGTGATACTCACATCACTAGTCTGATGCTAAGTAAATGAAGCCACAACAACAATAAAGCAGACAGTCACTTGTATCTACATAAACGAATCAGTCATTATGTCTACAAATATGTTCGTACACGCAGCAGAGAGAGACGCACAAACACATGCATATATCTTATCTGAGATGCTCCCATAAAGTAGGCAATCGTCTGTGGAAGTATCACTCACATATACACGCACATGAGCTATGCGAGAAGCTATAATCATCGTGCATCTGTAGTTATAGCTGAGATATTTATAGCTGGTAAATGAGTAGTAAATTCTAGAAATAGAAACGCCTAAAAATATGCGAACGAGGAAATCACAGAGTACAAAATGAGGTAAAGCTGAGAATCAGAATCAGTTTGATTTAAGAACGCTATCTGTTGAGAAGTAGAAGTGTTATTGAAGGCCATTTTGCATTATTGAATAGTGGAGTTATTTATTCAACATTTTAGTGATTCGAACGATTAGTAGAAGGTTGCGAATAAGCGGAATTGCACTAAATTCATTACAGTATCATTTATAACTTGTTTGAAAAGTATGTGCCCAAACGTATTTGTTCATATGATGAACCAATGCAAACCTGGATCACTAAAGAACTAAAATCTTTGAAACACAAAAAGTCACGTTACTTAAAATTATATAAGAAGACTGGCTTACATTCCGATTATGTTCGTTATGCTATTCTGCGTCATAAGTATTTTGAACTTAATAAAAAGTGCTATAAAGCTTCCGCCTGTAAAATTAAGAAGAAAATTATTAGCAACCCGCGGTCGTTTTATGGTTTCATAAATTCTAAACGTGGGGTAAAGGGTTTTCCTTCCGCTATGAAGTTTAATGGTAACATTTCTAGCGACAATCAAAAGATTGCGAATTTCTTCGCTTTATTTTTCAAATGTAATTATTCCGAGGATATTGCTTTGCCACCTGGGAAATATCCTTCTGAACTGCATTCGAGTAATTCAATCCCTGCTCCACACTTATTACCTGAAGATCTGAAGATGTTTTATTGTACCTAAAGACCCTAAAAGAATTTTTACATACGGCCCTGACTTAATTCCCACATGCTTTCTTAAAAAATGTGCCCAATTCATCTACAAAACTCTTACTGATCTGTTTAACCTATTTTTGAAGTATGGAATTTTCCCGACGGCATGGAAGGAATCCTTTCTCATCCCTCTCCATAAAAGTGACATTAAGTCGTCCATTGTAAACTATCGTGGCATAGCTAGACTGTCCGCTATTCCAAAGCGTTGCTACAATTCACCTAACATTTTCGATTTCAACATTAATTGCAAGTTCTCAGCATGGGTTTTGTAAGGGCAAATCAACCATAACTAATTTACTTGAGTTTACAACTCACATTTCGAACGGGTTCAGAGAAAATCTTCACACCGACGTTATATACACCGATTTTAGTAAAGCATTCGATAAAGTATGCCACTCTTTACTTGTATATAAACTCGACATGCTCGTTGGATTTCCTCCTATCTCTGTGGCAGAACACAAAGAGTAATTTTTAAAAATATGTTTTCGAGTACCATTAGTGTCACCTCTGGTATTCCTCAGGGCAGCAATCTTGGCCAGATTCGGTTTTTGCGATTTATAAACAATATCTCTACAACTATAAAATATTCTAAAATCTTGATGTATGCTGATGATGTAAAGGTTTTTAAGACTTATGCGTCGATTGAAGAACGTTCTTTACTTCAGACGGATTTAAATTGCTTAGCTGCTTGGTGCAATGTAATCCACATGCCGCTTAATCTTCAGAAATGTAAATTTATGTGTTTTTCGCGTAGGACTTTACAACTAGATTCTTACACAATTACCAACCAAAACCTTGAAAGTGTTAATGTTTTTGTAGACTTGGGAGTTACAGTGAACTGCAAACTTAGCTTAAACACTCATATAAGTGTCACTGTCAATAGAGTTAAAGGGGTCTTAGCATTGGTGAAAATGTGGTCAAAAGAGTTTAGCTACCCCTACGTTACGAAAACCCTCTTCACAACATTGGTTAGACCGATATTAGAGTATGGCTCAATAGTCCGGAATCCGCGTTTTCAAGTCCATACTGACAGGCACAAATCAATACAAAAACAGTTTTTACTATTTGCTTTAAGGAATTTTCAATGGGACTCTTCATTTAATCTTTCACCTTATACTAATCGATTAAAACTTATCAATCTTCCAACTCTTGCTAGTCGTAGAGAAACGCTTGGCGTAATATTTATGACAAAACTACTGCACGGATCGATTTCAAGCCCATTTCTTCTGAACGAAGTGAACTTTAGTGTCCCCTAACTTAACGAACCTTTCCGATGCTTGTGCCAAGATTATAACTCTCACTCAAACACATTTGATATGTCGCTTTTTTCTATAAAAAAGACTGTCCTTATCTCTCTTAATCGTTAATGCTAATATAGTTTTGTTTCTATATTCTATTCATTTAAGTTTAACCCTCAGCTGATGATATTTCTTCTGTAGCTGAGCAGTTTTAGATCTCGACGCTTGACAAACCACTGGCCATCAATGACTCGGAAAAAAAAATAAAATTATAAGTATGTAATAAAATTAATAAATAAAAAAAAATAATAAACTGGTGTCATTGGGCCACTTCAAGGCAGTGCGCTGCCACAACGTCCAATTACAATTACAATTACAACATGCCAAAATCAATCATTTTGGGGGAATATTGGTCTCGCTTTCTCTTGTGCAATACTGTTCTTGTAATTTGACGCTCCGACAAAGTTTCGTCAGTTTTTTAAGTTTGGAATGCAAGGCAAAATAAAGTAGTGTCATATAGGTAGAAATACTTCTTGAAAGCGATAACTTTACAAGTGTACAACGAATTGCGATAGAAAAAATGTATTTTTATATACAGATTTTGAAGCAAATGTAAAAGGGATTTGATTTCGGAAGAGTGTTTTGCGTAAAGTTATTTCCTTGGGTACAGAGCCCCATAAACTTTAATAACAACACTGTTAACTAATTTCTACTACTTTATAAAATGTTCAGGTTCCGTCTTTGCACAGTTGAAACTTTTAAGACGATTGATTTTGTATCTGAGGCCCACGGCTAGATTCAGTATATGTGATCCAAAATTTTCAGTGATTGGCAACAGATGGCGCAACGCTGGTAAAATATAGTTGGTCAAGAGGAAAAGCAATAGCAATTTACCAGTCAAACAAATCACCGCTGTATAGCTAATTGGTTAGGGCAGCAGGAACATTCGAAATGGATCTATCTGCGCAGCTATGGCAGGTTGTCTGAAAAACTGTCTACCTTCTATTCGAAAAAAATAAAAATTATTTTAAATTACAGAAAAATTAAAAAAAATGCAAAAACTATCATAACAGTTATTGTTCGGGCCTTGAGCTAGAGTCGAACCTTGGATCCTTTATTAATAGGCCGATAAAACAAAAACAGTTGTTTAACAAGTAAGGAAGGCTAAGTTCGGGTGTAACCGAACAAAATAAGGGAAAATCACCATGTAGGAAAATGAACCTAGGGTAACCCTGGAATGTGTTTTTATGACATGTGTATCAAAGGGAAGGTATTAAAGAGTATTTTAAGAGGGAGTAGGCCATAGGTGGGTGAACGCCTTAGGGATAACGCCATAAAGGTGGATCAGGGCTGACTCAAGAATTTGTTTGTACGATATGGATATCAAATGAAGGGTGATAATGGGTATTTTAAAAGGGCGTGGGCTTAATTCTATAGGTGGACGCCTTTTCGCGATATCGCCATAAAGGTGGAGCAGGGGTGACTCCAGAATTTGTTTGTACGATATGAATATCAAATGAAAATGGTTAATGAGTATTTTAAAAGGGAGTGGGCCTTAGTTCTATAGGCGGACACCTTTTCGAGATATCGCCATAAAGGTGGACCAGGGGTGACTCTAGAATTTGTTTGTACGCTATAGTTATCAAATGAAAAGTGTTAATGAATATTTTAAAAGGGAGTGGGCCTTAGTTCTACAGTTGAACGCCTTTTCGAGATATCGCCATAAAGGTGAACCAGCGTGACTCTAGAATTTGTTTGTACAATATGGGTATCAAATGAAAGGTGTTAATGAGTATTTTAAAAGGGAGTGGGCCTTAGTTCTTTAGGTGGATGCCTTTTCGAGATATAGCAATAAAGGTGGACCAGGGGTGACTCTAGAATTTGTTTGTACGATATGGGTATCAAATGAAAGGTGTTAATGAGTATTTTAAAAGGGCGTGGGCCTTAGTTCTATAGGTCCGACGCCTTTTCGAAAGGTGGACCAGGGGTGACTCTAGAATTTGTTTGTACGATTTGTGTATCAAATAAAAGGTATTAATGAGTATTTTAAAAGGGAGTGGTGGTAGTTGTATATGTGAAGGCGTTTTCGAGATATCGACCAAAATGTGGACCAGGGTGACCCAGAACATCATCTGTCGGGTACCGCTAATTTATTTATATATTTAATACCACGAACAGTATTCCTGCCAAGATTCCAAGGGCTTTGGATTTCGCCCTGCAGACCTTTTCATTTTCTTCTACTTAATATGGTAGGTGTCACACCCATTTTGCAAAGTTTTTTTCTAAAGTTATATTTTGCGTCAATAAACCAATCCAATTACCATGTTTCATCCCTTTTTTCGTATTTGGTATATAATTATGTCATTTTTTTCATTTTTCGTAACTTTCGATATCGAAAAAGTGGGCGTGGTCATAGTCGGATTTCGACCCTTTTTTACACCAATACAAAGTGAGTTCAGATAAGTACGTGAATTGAGTTTAGTAAAGATATATCGATTTGTGCTCAATTATTATTGATGATTTTTGATAGCCTTGTAATTACTTGTTATTATAAAAAATGTTTGAGCTGATAGGCCTTAGTTAAATAAAACACAATATTAAAAGTTGTATTTTAGTTTTACTTCGTCGATATTTCGATTTCAGACTGAATTTTTTATAATAACAAGAGTTTTGCTTAAGTTATCGTGTCAAAGGCCGAGCGGAAGGACAGACGGTCGACTGTGTATAAAAACTGGGCGTGGCTTCACCCGATTTCGCCGTTTTTCACAGAAAATAAGTATCGTCCTAGAGCCTAAGTCCCTACCAAATTTCACAAGGATTGGTAAATTTTTGTTCGACTTGTGGCATTAAAAGTTACAGCGGAAGCAACACAGCGCGTTGGCATCATGTTGTTGGCGGTACTACCATGTTGCCAACAGCATTGCAATATTGCGGCCAAGACGCGATCTAGATGTATCTGTGTAGGTGTTATTTTGTGTGAACGTACAAATGCGTGAATGCATGATTGTGTGAATGCATAAAGGGAAGTACGGGAAATCCGAAAGTAAGTAGCTTGTATGTGTTAAAACTATCCGTTTTGGGTAATTTTCCTTACCACGGCGGTAGAGATAAAAGGTAGAACGTTAGACAACGGCCAAAGTTTCGTTGAATCAGTGTCCAGTGAAAGTGCCAGATCGCTAAGCGCGAGTGAAAAAAAAGAAAAATTTAAGTTTTAAAGTGAAGTGCGCGAATAAATTCGCAAGTTAAGGGTTTCTGTTTCTAAACAGAGTGTTGTGCGCGCCGCAAAGTCTCGCGAAACGTACCAAAAACCAAGGAAGGCCTTCCCATCAACAGCCAAGGGGGCTATTACTCAGACTCGCACCCGGAATACTCTTGGTAAGTCTAACCATGATTTTTATCATCTGGCGTGCCTACTGGGAACTTGGCTTCCACATAGCCAAGCTTTCAAGCAAGCCAAAAGCAAAATTGCAGGTTTATGTTCACGCCTCTATACATGTATTTGGGTGAGCATATAAATCATGCAAACAAGAAACTAATATATGTACACACGTTTGTAATATAAGTTTTTTTATAACATCAGTTTTGATTGGTTTAATAAGTTTGATTTTTGAATTTTCGCAGATCAACTCAAAACAACACACTGGACACTGTCTTTGGTTGTCCTACGGCACACAGCATCCACAACAACACAACACACTTTTCTTTTCAACGGCACACCATTTCCTTTCACCAACAACGACTCGTTATTCCCTTATTTGGTCATCAGCGGCGCAACGCCAACGACAAGTACGCCACCTTTTCTAATGTCAATTACATCTCCCACCTGCTGCCACATATTTTGGTATCGGCAATATATTGTCACCACAACAACAACTACAACAACACTACCCTTTTAGCCTCTTAGCCAACTGCAAAACACCCAACAACAACACCTTCGATACACCATTTTGGAAACATTTTTTATTGGCGGGAATAGAACGCGTCAACAACAACAACAACATTCTTACCGGGGTCACACAAACGAAGAAAAAGGTATAGCAACAGGGGTCTAGGGGCATAAGAGCATTTCAACGTTTTTTTGTTGCTATTTAGTTTTCTCATAACTTTAATTTTTCGCTTTGAATCCCTTCGATTCGTTTTGGGTTTATACATTTTTGATTCTATTCCGTAAATTTTTTTCTTCGGGTAAGTTTTTTTCCTTACCTATACAGTTTTATTCATTTCATTCGCTTTAAATTCTTTTATTCAATTTTCTATTTCTTTTGACATTTGCCTCCGAAAGCCCACCTCTCCTAATTTTTCACATGTTTTAACTTTTTTATTCGCTTTAATTCCTACTTGCTTTCAGAATTTTTTAGCACATGTTTTTTTACTTTTTGTCGGCAATTTTTTTCTTTTAACTTTAAACACATCGGTTGGCACTAAAGGTATAAAGCTACGCTTTATACTTTTTGTATCACCAGCCGTTTTGTTTTGTCTCTTATAAGGTTTTTTTTCGTTACCTTTTTTTATTAAGCATTTTTACGTACACAAGTCTTTTCATTTGGCCGCGTGCATCATCGGCCGGACATAAGCAACATACTAATTAACTCATAAACCAAGATCGCAAGCGAGCGATCTGGCTGAGTGATTGAGGGCAGCTTTATGTATGTATACTAGACCTGGCGTTATTTTTTTTTGGAATTTTGAGTACGGGGATTGGTCAAATATGCGATTCGATGTAATAATTCATGTGGTAAATTTTTAACTCAATCAGAGTGTGCCAACCTGTGCCATAATGAGGTCAAAGGTCAAAATATAGAAAAAGACTTGGTTTTTTTTACTGTTATCTGTTTATTTATTAAAGAAAAAATAAAATGACGCAATTTTTCCACAATTTGCATTTCAATCATTAATATATGTCTCAAGAATATTACAAAAGCGAAGTTTTAGTATATGAAGGGAACTTTTGCCTGTAGTTCTCGACAATATGAAGCAAGTATTGTTTATCTTCTTCGCTATGAGTTAAAGACCGGTTAAAATCTGTTATTAGTTTTACTTTCCTCTCAGCAGAATCATTAACAGCAGTGACGTTTTTGAGGATTTGAACACCTTTTAAATATTCTGCATTTTCGCACCAGTTTGAGGGATCTAAGTTGAAAAATTTTACGTCTATTTCCAATCGTGAAAAGATATTTCTAGTTCTTTGCGTTACAAAACAACTTAAATCTTTACTTATGAATGCTTTCATTTCTTCAATGCTGGCATTTACATTTTTATGCAGATAAACGCCATTGTCGTCATTGCTTTCAAACTTTTTTTCTAATGCTAGTGCTTCAGCCATCTTTCTTTTCACATTTAAGTCCACATTAGAATCGAAAAAGGCGAGACCAACGGCTTCCTCGGACAGATACCATAAGTGGTTTTTCATTTTATCTAATAAGGCTAGAGATATTTTTGGGTCGTAATAACCGGCAATGTTTTTTACCAGCTGCAAATCCAAATTTGGTGCTTCGACTGCATTAGTAGTTCGAAACCAATACGGAATATAAAGACGCACCAGGAAAATACACACATTGCGGAATCCAGTCAAATGGCTGGAAGACATTTTAAATTGTTTTTGCAAAGCAAACATTTTTAAGGCATATATCGCTTTTGACATAAACCTGGCATGTGACGTCGCGCCAGGTGCACGAAAGGAAAAGTTCGGGATGCTGCCATCTAAGAAAATAAACATGAGTTGCAATAGCTCTTTGTAATCATGGCGAATGTGGTCTTTTGCTATATTTTTGATGCAAAATTCTTTATTGGCTTCACATTCCTCTGCATTTATAGCACGTCGCACTTCTTCATCCATGATTCCAATTGAAAGATCTTTTAAATTGAAAGTGTTCCATTCCCGCGAAAAACGTTCAAATATGGCAACTTCCGGGCCACAAGATTTTCCAAAATATATTTCAAATACAGCTCGTAGTATGATTTCTGCAATATGATGCCTGCATGGCAACCACACAAGCTACGTTTCAATTTTTGTTCCAGCAACATTCCAGCACCGTTACGTTTACCAGTGTTTGTAGCTGTCGTGTCAAAGCATACCATTTCCACCGAATTTATCATATTCATTTTTTCTAAGTAATTATATATGGACTGGGCGATTGCTTCACCAGTTCCACATTCAATAATTGGAATGGAAATTAATTTTTCTATATTATCTGCCGTTAAAACAATAGCTAGGCGTTCTACTTTTTCCTTTCCAGTCATTGCAGGAAGTAGTTTACCGTCCCAGTAACACAAATGTATCAGGGATCTGAAAAATTTTCGCTCTGAGAAGTATTCATAACAAATCCAAAAAAACTTTTATACCTTGAAATTCTCAATAATTTCTGTATCATGACGCCGACGATATTCCTTGCGCTGTTTTCTCAAACTTGTACAATTAATAACCAGATCTTCAATATTGTGACCCAAAGCTTTAGCTGTTGCAATAATAAAATGAATTGCGAGTGGGGTTGACATATTGCCAGCATCCATGCAAGCAAGCATTCTATCATCTATGAAGGTTTTTTTGCCACGTTTTTTTTTCAGCTCGTTGTGTTTTGATACGATCATCAACTGCTCTACAGATTTTTCAGACTCACATTCACTTTCATCACTTACATCATAGTCTACACTCAACTCTAAAAAAAATTAGTTGAAAGAGAAACTTACATATTATTTGTTTCAGCAGAATTAACTAAATACCTTGAGTGCTTTCCAATCTTTGATACTTTGCTCTGCGTCGATTTTCTTCTTCTAACCTTTGCGCCTTCCGTTTTTCTTTATTTGCGAGACATTGATCTATAGAAATCATGCTCCCAACACGACCTGGCTCTCTTTGTTTAATTAAAAAGTCTCGGTCCTTAGGAATAGCTATCATTTCTAAAGCATCAGCATGTGCAATATCGAATAAATTGTTCAAATTATCATTGAAATCATTTTCCTTTTTACGAGAACTAGGAAACGAAGATGTACAAAATTTCTGTACTGTTCTCCACTCATCATATAATTTAACCAATTTATCGTCACATGTTTTTTTGTTTAACGTTGGAACACGTGCTCTTTCCCAAAAAGGCAATATTTCCTTCGAAGCCAATTTAGCACTTTCCTTAATTGTTTTCTTTTCACACCGCACATAGTAAAAAAAACATTTCAGCACTTGTAGTTTTGACGATAACTTGCTTCCAAGTATATTTTTTTCACATTTTCCTATCAAATATACGTTTGTGTCAGCAGATCTAAGTGTAACAAAATTATTTACAGCCATCACGATATTGCAGTATAACTTTTACTATTTTTAATTATTTTAATAAAGACCCTTTCTTAACCACAGTCAATTTCGCAATGACAAAATATTAAAAGCTCTATTTGCACGTCTCAGTCTGTCTAATTATCAACATTGGCGTATGTGAACCGTAATGTATGAATTTACCGTTAGGCGGGCCACTGACTACATTATCTGCGCAAATTCGAGTAATTTGTTGTTGTGAACTCAGTGAACGCAATTCCACTCAATTTCAACAACAGTCTTGTGCAGATAATTTGTGTAGTCAGTGGCCCGCCTTAGTTCAATGGAATTTTTACTAATTTACTCTTTTCTAATATTTATAAATTTTCTTATCATTATTGGACATATAGAAAAAATTACTGTGCAAAATATTGAGGAAAAATGAGGTCATTACATTCTATATATAATAAATAAACAGATAACAGTAAAAAAACCAAGTGTTTTTCTATATTTTGAGCTTTGACCTCATTATGGCACAGGTTGGCACACTCTGATCCGAGTTAAAAATTTACCACATGAATTACTACATCGAATCGCATATTTGCCAATCCCCGTACTCAAAATTCCAAAAAAAAATCTCATATAAGCTGCGCCAGGTCTAATGTATACATGTATGTTTAGCTTTTTTACACTTTTCAGCATAGCTACTCTACAGCTTGAAGGCGCCTCCAACACATTGAGTGACATGGTGAGTGAGTAAAAGTTATACGGCTTCTGCTTCCATAATTGATCATTGAGGAAGGTCAGGGATTTGCAGATAACAAGCAAAATCACATATATTTGTTATTACTTGCTCCACCTTGATAACCTTGCGGATACCGCAGTTTTGAATCTTGAACGATTGGGGTAGATACTTTGGCATAGCCATTAGGGTGCCCCCCCAAATTGTCAGGTCTTTTGGTTAGGATACTTATGTGATAATTATTAAGCTTATGTATATATATTTCTGTCACAGGAAGTCAAACTGAATTCGAAGCTTAGTGTTACGAAGTAGCAATTTTCGTATTATCATTATACCTAAGTTAAGTTGGTGAAATTTTGTTACCTTGAAGTTTGTTTGCTGTGAAATATCTAAACCTGGGAGGTTGAATCAGGAACGAAATATACAGATTTCCAAGTTAACTTTTTTTGTACTTAATTTTTATTGCTTTTATATTAGTACCTCCGGTACTTGAAATTTTGATTTGAATGATTAATAATTAGAAGTTAAGTTGGATTATAATTTTTTTGGATTCCGTTGTAACTTCTTTTACCTAGGTTGAATCTAAGTATATTTGAAGTAGGCATATTAGCATTAAGGCATTACTTATTAATATTAATCAGAGATATATTTCGTAAATACAATTTGTAAATTATGGATGGATGAAAATTTTAGTCGTTGTTGCAAGTATGCAGGGCTAGGTCGAATCCATTCGGTGTTGGTGCTGCGCTTGTGCGTGGCAAGGTAAGGTGGAGGTGAGGGTTTGGGGAAAATGACCGAGTGACAGGGGACCGAGCAGTGTCAGGTTTGGGGGCACTGTAAGTAGATAGGAGTCAGCACAGTGCCCACAGTGCGGTGCAAGTTGCACTGCAGAGGGAGGGTAGACTCCACCTGACAGGGCAGGCCTTACCCTTTTTCCCCCTCTTAACTCTGCCCCTCACATTTATTTCTATTTGTTTCAGTTTTTCTCTCCTTTATATACACATGTAGGTATGAACCCTTTTTGTTCATGTGGCTGCGGGTGGAGGTCGGTGGTGCAATACCCCGCCCAAGACGACGAGCTAGCCTGGGCCCGCAAGCATACCTGCTTGCCGCCGCTCCTCACCACCCCAACAAGCCAGCCACGTAACAATGGCTCCCAACGGTAATAGCCCGATCCTCTTTTTATCCCCTACCTGTGTCAACTAACTCTATTTTTCACTATTCCTTAATTTTCCCACTTTTATTCCAGATTTCCTTGTTTTTTTTTATCCTATGTTCCTTTCAAACCCAATCCTTATTTCCGTCTTTTGACAGAACAAGGACAGTCATGATGGCAACGCCGATTGGGTTCACCTGATCGACAAGTGTCATCATTACCAGAGGATAGGGATTAGCTTAGTGTCCATGTCAGGGTTCCTTTGTTGAACTTCAACAGCTCGACAAAGTGGTAACTGGTATGACACTTAGCTAGCGACGGACTTAGGTAGGAGATCGTGGCGAGCTGTTCAAGCTACCTTACCGGGAGTCCAGCTCTGCCGGTAAGTGAGGTTTACAGTCATCGCCACGATATTTAGGAGTAGGAGGTGTGGCATCCACGCTTAGGAATAAGTTCTTGAACGTGAAGTGCCACACTTCCACGGACGGCAACGATTGAACAGACTTCAATAAATAGAGACGGACTAACCACCTTCGCTGAACCTTCGCCAAGGCAGCACCACGGACACCAATACAAATACATTAAATTTCATTTGTTAACTTTTTATTTCAATAAAAGTTTAATATTTTTTGAAGTTTCGAGGTTATAAACAATTATTATTATTTTTATTTTACTGATTATTTTTCTTATAAGGATTGTTTCCAAACATTTTTTTTGAAACTGTGTTTTAAAACTTTTGGGTTTGGGTAATCCACTATAAATACAACCACTAACCAAGTGCCTGAATACTATCAAACTTTGTTATTTTTATTTAATTTTAATATTTTGATAGTTGTTCGCGTTCAAAAGAATAATTAGCGTTGTACTTTTGGGTTTTTTTTTATTTCGGGATTCTGGAGCATTTTCGCTATTTACATTTTTTCTTATATTTGTAATTAACTCGAATTTGAATATTCTTTTTATATACACCCCCCGTTATTTTTATTGGTTTGGGGTCAATCTTTATGAGTCAGCTTGCTAGCCATTTAAGGCATAAAATTAATCCTTTTTGTTTTTTTGTTGCATATACACCATTACTTGATCTACAATACACCTACAGACATACACACAAACATATTACTTAATAATTGAATTTGAATTTTATATACATTTATTGTAACTTTTATACCGATTATTTAATATCCTTTATTTATACATTTTTTATTCGGTTCTGGGTGAATTTAGACCTATTATTGATCTTATATTTACTTTTTTATTATTTGGATCTGAAAATACAAACAGATTGTTTTATCGGAATATTTTCTTTGCATCTCATCTTTTTCTTTTTCGCATAAGTTTTTTTTTATACCTTTTGGGTTGCGGTCGGGATATCGTGTCCTTGGAGCTATTAGGGTGTCCGGGACAAAATCTCTAGTTAGCTCTTTTTATTTTTTTATTTTTCTTGCGTTTTGTTGGATTTTTGGTAAAAAGTTGTTGCCGCTGCAGACAGTGAATGTCTGACCAAGGCCGGGACAAATATACGGAGGAAAGACCTTTTAGGGGATTGGGAATTTTAGATTCCAATAGGCGTGTTACAAGGAGTCGTGCCAGGGCTCTTGAAAACCTGATTGCTGATTTACTTTTCACACAAATTGACACGGGGATTCCGTGGCCCATAGATTTTGTCCCTACGGACTATTTTACTAGGTGCGCGTCGCGGATTTTTGGATCGTTTGGCCCTGAACGTCCGCTTAGGGCTTCTTTCGCGAACGGAGTGTAATTTAAAGAGACAGGGGACAGTTTGAACTTCTCGCAGAAAATCGATTTGGTGTGCCAAATGTCCGATAGCGAGAACGTGGGTGCACAGGGGGGCGATGTTCATTCGCGAAACGCACCAGCAATGGTTCACGGCGGCCTAAATTCTCCTCGCCACCGACGCCAGTGAGCACGCAACCAATGTTGAACAGCTGAGCCGCATGATGGCGATGATGGCGCAACAACAAGATTTGGTGGTGCAAATAGCGGGTGAAGGGCGGAGCATCAAGACCAACGTCGATCATCTTGGTGGTCGCGTGGCAGAGATGGAGGCATCCAGTCACGCGGTGGGACATCGGTCCGCTGTGGCATCCACGCTCGAGCCTCAGAATCGTAGGGGGAAGCCTGCTACCCGCAACGGTATTCCGAGTGAGTGACTGAGCGAGATGGTAGTGACCCTCCAAGGTGGAAAAATTTAGATTTAGAAAAGTGGCACATCAAATTCGATGGGATCAGTAAAGGTGTAAGCGTCGAAAGATTCATCTTTCGGGTGGAGAGGATGCGCGAGCAGCATAATATTTCCTACTTCCAGCCCTTCACGGACTTTCATAGTCTGGTTTCCGGCGGTGCTTTGAAGTGGTATTGGCAGGTCCTTGAGGACCACGCAGACGAACCCGATTTCGGCTACTTCGAGCTGAAATCCGAAATGCTAAGCCACTTCAAATCCGCCGAGTCCGACTATGAGATCATCCGTGAAATCATGGAAAGGAAGCAGCTACCCGCGGAAGCTTTCTACGGCTTTTATGCCGAGTCCACAATATGACATTCCGTTTGCGGAAGAGGATCCCCGAGAGGGAATTGGTTGGCATAATCAGGGGCAACCTCAAACCGTACCTGGCCAACTTGACCTTCACCATAAAAATGGACTCGTTGGCGGAGCTCAAGTCGGAATGCAAGAGAGCCGAAAAGCATATTAAAGAAAATAAAGTAGGTCGAGGGTCGTTAATGAAATTCATTTTGAACAGCCAGAGCAGTTAGGGGAAACAAAAGTCGAAGCGTTTGATAGGAAGCGTCAGCGCCCACCTCAACACCAATCCCAATCCTTACCCCAACACCAAACCACAGCCAATCCCCAATAGTGCTCGTCCTTCTGTTAGTCCTGCGTCTAAGTCGACTGTGAATTCCTTTTGTGCTTCTCCCCTTCCACTTGATGTTGTGTTTTTCGTGTGGTGTATGCCGGTGGATCACTTTGTGAAAAACCCGGCAGAAGCACAAAAGCCAAATAAATGTTCGTCCTCGTTCCACAATATGGTCTGTTTTGCCTGTGGTAGTGATTCGTCATTTTGTGTTTTTAAGCCCAAACAGGGAAACCCGAGGCTGGCGGAGATGACCGGGGACGCCAGCCAGGAGACAGGCAACCCGGCAACACTCAAGTAAAAATTTTGAGGAGAAGGGATACGGAAAACAGGGAAGAAGTGAAGCAAGCAAGAATAACACCGGAAAAGAAGGAGATTAAGAGTTTACACCAAAGAAAGCTGGACTACGAAGAAGCAAGAAGAGAATATCTTGTGATACAATAAATGCAAGTAGGAAAAACAGAAGTTTTACGAAGATTGTTTTCAACAATTGTTACAGTGAAAGTAGATAATAGGTTTCGCCAAAACAAATATAGGAGGTCATGAGGTGCTGGCTCTCTTGGAGTCAGGGGCGAGTGCCAGCTGCTTTGGAAAAGGCTCAGCGGCACTCCTTGGCGGTAAAGAGCATTGATTGTGCCAATCAGGGGCCAAAATATCCGGACCGCGAACGGGGAGGAAACCGCCGTGGTAGGGGTATTAACGCTACCTGTGGTGTACGATAACACCACCAGAGAACTTGAATTTTTAATCGTTCCCGGCCTTCAACAAGAAGTCTACCTAGGCGTCGACTTTTGGCAGGCATTCGGTATGAGTGTTGTAGTAAAGGTGTGAATGGCAGTGTGAATGGCAGTGTGAATGTTGCCAGTGTGGCGGAGCTCGTACCTGCCGAGGGTGACTTGTCTTTCGACGCTGTGCAGCACGTTTTGACGCCGGAGCAAAATACAATGTTGGAGCGTGTGAAGGCCCAATTCCCGTCCTTCGCGGTATTAGGGTTAGGCCAAACAGATAAGGAGGAACACGTCATCGAGGTGGTTGACGAGAATCTGCCAGTAAAGCAGCGCTATTACCCGATTTCACCCGCTATTCAAAAACTAATATATGCGGAGCTGGACAGGATGCTGAGCATGGTGTCATCGAGGAGTCCACAACAGCAGTTGGAACTCTCCAGTCTCACTGGTGATCAAAGGGACCAAAACGTCTCTGCCTCGACGCCCGCAAAGTCAATGAAAGGACGATAAAGGATGCCTACCCATTACCCCACATCGACGGAATACTTAGCCGATTACAAAATACCAGATTTATCTCCGCCATCGATTTAAAGGACGCGTTCTGGCGGATTCCTCTGTAGAAGAAGTCAAGGGAAAACACCGCCTTCACTGTCCCTGGCCGACCCCTATACCAATTCACTGTAATGCCTTTCGGGTTGTG